>APFE030751701.1:173777-234722 GCA_000404065.3 Pinus taeda
AAAACTTTTGTATCTGACCCATACTCGTCCTGACCTTTCCTTTGTTGTTGGCCTTATTGCTTGGTTTATGCAAAACCCACATGAAAGTCATTGGAAAGCAGCTAAAAGAATACTTCATTATGTTCGAGGTACAGGTCAATTTGGAATTCATTAAAGTGCAGATGCATCTCCTCTATTGGTTGGTTTCACTGATTCCGATTGGGTTGGTGATGCTGATGATTGGAAGTCTACTGCGGGTTATGTCTTCACTCTTGGTTCTGGACCTATTACATGGGCTTGCAAGAAACAAAGTGCCATTTCCCTTCCTTTAGCAGAAGTAGAGTGTTGTGGCGCCATAGAAGCTAGTAAGGAAGCCCTGTGGCTTCGTCAGATCTTGTCAGAGTTTGGCTTTTAGTAGCAACACCTGACTACACTTTGGTGTGATAATCAAAGTGCCATTCAACTATGCAAAGATCCAGTGCAACATCAGTGCAAAAAACACATTGAACTACACATGCACTTCATCGGAAAGCTCATTCATGACCATGTTCTTGAAGTGTAATATTGTTCAACAACAGGCGATACTCGCAGCAATGTATTCGGCCTCGATGGTGCTTAGTGCAACCGATTTGTGCTTCTGGCTCATCCAAAATATAGAGGCAGATTCCAAAGAGAAGCAACACCTAGATGTGCTCTTACGATCCATCACACTGCCAACCCAATCAACATCTGTGTATCCATGTAGTCTCAAATCCTCGACAGTGTATCTCAGTCTATAGTGGATTGTTGCCAAGCCCCAGAGATATCTCAAGAGATTCTTGGCAGCAATCCAATGAATGTGATGAGGCTCGACCATATATTGACTCAGTGTGTTCACAGTGAAGCATATGTCAGGATAGGAGTTGACCAAAAACATTAGGGCCCCCACAAGTTGACGATACTCAGTAGGGTTCGCAAATCCGGGCCCAACAACACTTCCACATAGGTTCTTAAAGTTGAGTTCCATTAGAGTAGTCACGGACTTGCAGTTCACCATCCCACATCTCTCAAGTAGTTTCACAATATATTTTCCTTGAGAAAAGAAAATATCACCTGGCTTTTGCCAGACTTCCAACCCTTTGAAATAATGCATCAGTCTTAGGTCCATCTCAAACTTGGAAGCCAACTCCTTTTTGCATTGATGGATGAGAGGGTCATCAGTTGTCAGAAAGAGATCATCCACATAAAGGTCTAAATGAGAGGTCTGTCCTTTTCAACCTTGAAGTATAGGTTCGGGTCAACATCCCTTCTTGTAAATCCCAACTTCATAAGATAGCTATTGAATCTTTCATATCAAGCCCTAGGAGCTTGCTTCAACCCATAAAGGGCTTTCTTTAACCTGCATACATGTGTCTCACGATCTTGAACCTCGAACCTCTCAGGTTGTTCCACATACACTTCCTCCTTAAGCGAACCATGAAAGAAGACAATTTTGGTATCCATCTAATGTAGGTTCCATCCTTGCGAGGGAACAAGGGATATGATCGAACAAATGGTGGTATATCGGGCAACTAATGCAAACATCTCATTGTAGTCTACTCCTTCCTTGTGAGAGAAGCCTTGAGCTAAAAATCTGGCCTTGAATTTCTTAGCACTCCCATCAACTCCATGTTTGATCTTGTAGAGCCATTTCGAAGTGACCACAAACTTATCCTTGGGTCTAGGAACTACATCCTAGACATCATTCTTCATGATCGACTCATACTCTTCGTTCATCGCATCCTTCCAAACTCGTTGCTTCACGACTTCTTCCAAGGTGCAAGGCTCAAATTGTATAATGGTACTCATGGTAGCTAAGTACCCTTGGTACCTATTCGGCTTCTTGCTTTCACAAAATGTCCCTCTCGGTGCAATGTGTTTCTCCGCATCTTCAAGAGTATCTTTGAGCCACAAAGGTCTTTTTCTTGAAGTAGAGGGCTCACTAGGAGGTGGATCAATGGAATCCATCAAACCTTCCACATCGGGCATCGATTCATGAGATGAAGGTTCATCTTGCTTTTCTGCATTAGCATCATCATTGGCCTTCCTAGGAATAGTTAGATCTCAAATCTTTCTAAGAGCAGAAGCTTCATCGAAAGTGACATCATGACTTAATTCCACTTCCCTTTGACCAGGCACATAGATTCTATATGCCTTTGAAGTTTCACTGTAGCCCACAAACGTTCCTTTCTTCCCAGATGCATCTAGTTTGTTTATTTTTTCGTTCGGCACATGAAAGTATATGGGACAACCAAAAATTCTAGAATGAGAAACATCAGGTTTCTTATCGGTGAATACTTATTCGGGTGTCTTGAAGTCCAAAGCTTGATATGGGCATCAGTTTTGGACATACACATCGGTGTTGGCAGCTTCTCCCCATAAGAACTTCGGAAGACTTTGATCATTAAGCATAACTTGGCTTCTATGATAGTACGATTCTTCCTTTCAGCAACACCATTTTGTTCAGGAGTATAGTGATTGTAGTCTCCCTCTTAATGCCAACTTCTCTACAATAGTCTTTGAATTTATTTGACTCATATTCGGTCCCATTGTCCATCCTTAGAATTTTGATCTTCTTCCTTGTTTGATTCTTGACCAAGGCTTTGAAGGAACAAAACCATTTGGATACTTCATCTTTCTTCTTTAAGAAATAGATCCATGTCTTGCGAGAGAAGTCATCCACAAAAATAACATAATACAAATATCCACCCAAAGATGTCACAGGTGACATACTTGATAGATCATAATGGACCAATTGAAGAGTATCAATGGTTTGAGTCTCACTTGAGGGCAATGGTCCCCTTGTATGTTTTCCAACTTCACATCCTTGACAAACACCTTAATGATTTAAGTTGAATTTGGGCATCCTTCTTATCATCTTCCTTACATCGGGTAAGGCTTTGAAATGAAGGTGAGAAAATCTTCGATGCCATAATTCGGATTGAAGAAAGGTGTCACGAATCATTGCTCCTAATGGACTTCCTCCAACCTAATAGAGACCTTCAACCTTGAATCCAAGAGTGAATGCATATCTTGGGTTCCTTTGCCAAAGACGAACCTTCCCATCAATAAATGACACCTTAAAACCTTTGTCTTCCATCGTAGAAATAGAAATCAAGTTCGGTCCCAATTCCTTTCACAGGATAAGTGGCATTATCCCCGAGTATAATATCCATATTTGTCCTATTTTCAACCAAGTTAGAGAGGGCTTCCTTGTACCTAGTGAAGTGCCGTGAGACACCACTATCAATCAACCAATGGTCCAAAGTATCCGTAGGGGAGGCAGTGGAGAGGGCATAAATAAGATAAAATTCTTTTTGCTTTACAACATTAACTTCATCATCCCTGGAGTTTCTCGACTTCTTGGGAGGATGACCACCTCCATTTCAAGCAGTAGGAGCATTCATTTTTCCTTTGTTATTGAACTTGTTGTTCCTTTGATTGCCATTGCCTTTGAAGTTGTTATTATTGTCATAATCTCCTGGAGTATCCTTCTTGTGAGGACACTCAAGCGAAGTGGCCAAACTTGTTACAATTGAAGCACCTTCCTTTTCGTCCTTCTTTAAATCTCGGCTTGAACCCTTGTCCTTGATTCCTTTGACCAACATTATTCCTTCTCTTAGAATGAGTGGAGAAGGTAATAGGATTGTTTCCATTTGAGGGCTTGTCTCTTTCCATCATCCTTATTTCTTCTTGAGTGCATCTGGCAAATAGTTCATCGGATCTCGAAATTTTGTCATTGTTGAGAATGGTAGTGTTGAACACATCCCAATCTCTTGTAAGAACCCCAAGTGCAATAAAAGAGAGTTCTCGGTCACCAGTTATTTCACCAATAGGTAGGAGATCGTTTCTGATCTCGGTAATCCTCATGAAGTAGGATTGGATGGTTTCTCCTTTATCCATCTCGATGTCTTTTAGCTTGTTCTTGAGAAAGAGAATTTGATTTGCATTGTTTACTTTGAACATCCCAACCAACTTTTCATACATCTCCTTAGATGTTTCCAAATCAGAAATATAGGCAACCAAAGGCTTATGAATGGAATCGACAATAATCTTTTCAGATTTTACCTCACTTTTCTTGTATTTGGTTTGTGCAACAACGGATGCATTTGAAGGAGGCTCTGCTATTGTTTCTTTGACATATTCCATGACATCATTCTCTTCCAAAGTTAAATCCAAAGTCATCTTCCATGTGTTATAGTCTGACTTGTCCTCAGATTTGAAGAAAGATGTAGTCGTCATTGGGACTAGTTCCAAGTCCTTGTCCAACAACTTCTCTTAGTGATTGCTTTGCTACACTCTTGCTTGGCCTTTGTCTTCACTTGAACTCTGATTTTATGTTAATTTTAGATAACAATGGTATGTTCTATGCTTAAGCACAATTTACTTCAATGTTCCTTTAGCAGCCCAATGACAATTTCCAATTATATCTAATAGCAATCACATTAAATTATAAACATTAACAGTAAATGTAGATAGAACAGAAAATCATATGCAGAAGACAAGCCAAGACAAGAGGACACAAGATGTGGTGGATGCCAGGGACAAATCCCATTGTGGGGAAACCCTTTGATCAAATCTTCTTATTATTCTTCAATAGTTCAGCAGAGAGAGGGAGTACAAATATCATAAATATAAGCCTAAAACAAGTCTTCCAAATCAGCAGTGAATGCAGCCCTAACCAGAAAGTCAACGATGGTAAAAGCTGTCCCAAATCAGCCTATAATCAACTCGATCAACAACTAAATAGTATGACCTCAAGAGAAGGTCAAAGTCAACCCAAAACAACTCGATCAACCCAAACAATGCTTGATGTAATTTCTGTAGTCAAACAGAAAGTCAATGCCGCAGTTAATGTGGTCAAACTGTCCCCAATTGTCTCTATTTGTGTGCCAAGGAATCCGGCCTAAAAAGATCAAAGTTTTGGCCCAAAACAGAAGTCAACGCTTGGTCAAAGATCCTAAGTCAATGGTGTCCTAATCACATAAATTTTTCGCCTCCAAAAACAGTCCAAAAATTCATCCTCTTCCATAAGTGCGAAGCCTCCGATTTGTACGAACCAATCAAGAAAGGAGAGAGAAGATGATGTGATGAGATGAGTGAGTGTCCAAATGAGAGAAGGGTCACTCCTATTTATATAATTCGTTGAGGGTGAGGAGACCCATCCATTGGGCTTCATGAGTCTACATTTGACTGAGGCTGACGTTGACAATTTGTCCATGAGAGAATATATTCAAAATTCCATTTCTGCTTGTCAAAATGAGATGATCTTTATATCAAAATTGTACCTCTCCAAAAGAGGAATCCAATGCAATATCATCTCCATCATATGAGCTGTCCTAAGGTGGTAGTTGGCCCTAGTTGCCAATTTTATACCTTCCCCATTCTGGGATTATTATTACAATTGAATGTCTTCAGCCTACAACACTCTACCACTTTAAGAAGATGCTTTCCACTCAGAAGCCATGGTGTGGTGGGTCTATTTGGCCAATTTCATCTAGGATATACACATGTCCCCAAACACATGAATATGGACCTTGTTGTGGGATATGAAATGTCCCCACTTTACTAACTTACCAAAACCTTGTACAAGCGAGCTTCTAAACTTTTAGTAAGTTTAGGTAAGTTCATTTGAGTTGTAGAGTGTTGCATGTAAATCAAGCAAGACATGGCAAGGGATTTATCTAGATAACAAAGGAGGTAGTTTTATAAAATTAAAGATACCTTGGATTTAAATGTGAATTGAGCTTCATTAAAAGTCTTTGTTTAGCCATTGGGCCTTGGATGGGATATTTAGTCACCATGTTTTCATTCATGCATGTAGTCTATTCCACCTGAATCACAATTGTAAAAAGACAACGAGGCTAGGTACAAGCAATGTCATTAGAACCAGACTGGAACTGGCCGATCCGACCATTTTTGGCCCAAAATCGGTTCGAACAGGGCTTTTGAACCACAATAGGCCGGTTCGATACCGAACTGGTCGGTTTTGTAACAGAACTGATTGGTTCGCTACCAAACCGGCCTATTCCACTGAACCGACCGATTCAGAACCGGTTTTGTGCAGTGAGTACCTTCCCAAGCCTGTGTAAAAAAATTGTCTTTTTATTTTTATTTTTTCATTTGGTTGGCCCACTTCTAATTCTCCCCTATGCCAACGTAATATTCAGGCCTATGGTCCTCAGCCTAATATTCAAGCCTATGGTCCTAATATCGCTATGCATTTCATGGTAATGTTAAAAATTTAAGTAAAAGGATGGAAATGAAATATTACTTAAATTTTTAACTTTAACATGAAATGACTCAGGATGTTTGAGTGGTTCCAATGTATGTCACAAGGTTCGTTGAACTTCAACCCTGAGGTTTGAATTTTGGCGAACCTTAAAAAAAATTTGAGGTTCGACGAACCTCATAGCCATTGGCAAAGTTTATAGATCAAAACTCATAACCTCATGTCACAACTCAAGCTTGTAATCCATGTTCGTGATAGCATCTTTTATGTTTATTGATGTTGATATCTTACTATTTTATCCTATATTTCATTTTAAGCTTACTATATATATATATATATATATACGAACCTAATGGCAAACCTCATCAAAAATTCAACATTGAACGACCTAATCATTTTGCCGAACCCGAACAATGTGTACTTAGTTCCAAGCCTCATTGGATTCATACGGAGAAGTAGACTTAAGTAGCTTTTAGATTTCACTCAGAATCCAACAGAAACTTAAAATTTTTCAGCGATATCAGATTGTGGGTTGCAACGTTTCCATTGGATTTGTCATGTACGAGAGTGAGGAACTAGTATTAATAAAGAGCACCCAATCCTTCATGTACTTTGAGAAGTGGCCCAATGGGTTGTTTGAACTCTTGTATCATGACTTTATAAAAATATACCCATCACTCTTAAACAAATCTTGACTTGACTCTGGATGCTAATGCTTTTTCCTATCTAGGTTAATGCTTATGAGTTATATTGATGAAGAGAGCTCCAATATAGACAATGATGCAGCTTTGATGCTACTCATTCTTGTCAAATGAGCGAGAGAGATGATTCTGATGGTACATTGACACATTGCACTTTAGGAGGTAGCTGTAGTTCATAATATCCATGTATTTTGGACTAGAAAGTCCTATAGACTTGTGTCTTTGATGTTTTTTGTGGTCATGCTATTTCGCACTAAGTGCTGTTTTAGTTATATGCACTATTACTTGCTTATATAAATGATAAACTTTTGCACTATCTATTGTCTTAATGTTTGGACTTCATATGAGTCAACATGTAGATAATATGAATATTTTTTTATTTTATTTTTTTTAAAGTATGAATATATGTTTTTTTATTTTTAAATATGAATATTTTATGTGTTTTTGGTAAACTGTCTTTTCTTCCCGTATTTTACTGGTTCCCAGTGCACAAGGTTTTTTGGTTTGATCACCTGTTCAGTTTTAATAACATTGGGTACAAGTTCGGATCCACATGAATATATATATGTTTTTTTATTTTTTTATTTTATTTTTTTTAAAGTATGAATATATGTTTTTTTATTTTTAAATATGAATATTTTATGTGTTTTTGGTAAACTGTCTTTTCTTCCCGTATTTTACTGGTTCCCAGTGCACAAGGTTTTTTGGTTTGATCACCTGTTCAGTTTTAATAACATTGGGTACAAGTTCCACATAATTTGGCCAGAATGTTTACCCTTTCAAACACAGACCATAAGAGAGCATGGAAGTGTTGGGAGATTTTAGGATATGTACCTATGCTGTACACTCACTTGTATTGCTATATATAGAGTATAGAATTGGTGTTGTGTTAAGATAATGTACCTCAGATAATCTTCTACAGCACTGCGCATGATTGTGGATGATCTGTGTACTTTTCCGTTACAGCAGCATCACACATACAGCATTGATTTCCATTTTGTATGTGCGCACATTTGCTTTACATATACTTCATTTCTAGTCCATAATGGCGAAAGCAGGTGCATAGGTTTCTTTATTCAGTTCAGCAGCGAGCAATGAATTAGCTTGCTCGAGATCTAAGAGGTGGGAAACCTCTTAATTTCTGTTCACCTTGAAAATTTTAAAAATAGCTCGATTGATTCAATTGATTTATAATTCTTGGTGGTTTCTTCACATGGGAAACAACGGTCATTCAATTGATTTTTTGGCACGTTCCTTACGGTTTTGGGCACCACATGGCTGGAAACTTGTATAAACTCTTTACGTTTCAAAGATATTCTGGAAGCACCTAAACAAACAAGGAGCTTCAACAAGTTCTCAAAATAAGGGAGTGGCCAAAGCAAATTCCGGAAAGTCTCCCAAAAATCTGCCAAGCTACCAAAAAGCTCTCAACAAAAATGGAGTGTTTTGTACCATCTCCCAAGCTCTTGGGATTGGGGAAATGCTGGGTAAGGGTTCCCCAACTCCTGGAGTGATACCTGTGCAACTATGGTTAAAAGTCTGCTTACTATGGTTTAAGAAAAACTAACAGACTGATCATGATTGACCATTCTCTAATAAAATGGGTGAGTGATCAGTACCAACTACCAAGTCATCCAAAAGAGGAAGATAAATAACAGAATAGAAAAGTAAAAATGTAATACATTTTTAATTCATGTTCACTAGACTAATTGTCATCATCCGAATCCAGAGGAAGTCTGTTTCTAAAAAGTTCTGTTATTCAAATATTTCCGAAGTTAGCAGCCTGGACTATAAAGCTGCAGATCCATCATTTATGTTGTGCTTTTTCGTAAGTGCCAAATTCTGGCCCTGCTGATCACATCTTTGTTATTTGTGCAGATGTTATCGATAAACTTTCCAAAACTGGTAGACAGTTAGAGGCCCTTAGATTTGCTCATGAATTTGGCATGGTGGATAAAGTGAATCCTGTGGATTTGTTGAAATCATATTTGGGACAAGTGGAGAAGGCTGCAAAGGAAATTTTGATAAATGGACATGGCTCGAAGGCTTCTGAGGTTGCTGCCGATGTTTATACCATTTTTAGGAGATTGAAAGGAACATGATGTAACACATAAGTGAACATTTATATTTTGATTTGTGTTTTAGTCACAGGCTCCAGAGTAGTGTATCTTGATTTAAGTATGTTTGTGATATCTATTTGCAGAATGAATCATACACAAAGAAGGTGACTGCCATGCAAACTGTTCTTGGTCTTATCAAAACGTATGGTTTGCAAGTTCGTGTTTTTGAAGACAACTTGCAGAAGAAACTAAGACAAATGGAACAGGAGAAAGAAAATAGAAAAAGAAAGAAAAATAACGAGAATATTAAATATGCACGGGAGAGAATAAACAGAAAGAAGCACTTTAAGTCAAAGGCAGAGCATAAAGAAGACAAAAAGAAAGCTGCTGCTGAGAAAAAGGCACAGAAGAAAGAACAGAGAATGAAAGCTGCCGAGGAAGAGGAAAAGAATAAAAGACATCAATCTTTTGAACCTGGCTATGGGCTTTCAGAGAGGGAAAATGATACTTCAAAGAGAGCTAAGTATGCTTCACCGAACGAGAGAACCAGAGTGGCTGTTGGAATGGGCAACACAAAATTTTCACCTTACAATATTGAGGGGTTTCAAAATAAGTCTGGGATTATTGGTAATGATCACCATACATCAAGTTTTAGTGCCGATAATAGGGGCCTTACTGGACTTGCTGCTGGTGCTTTCACATCAGCACCTTCCATTGCAGCTCAAATAAATGATGAGAGAAGACATCATGAGTACCCCTCAGCTTTTGGGACTAGTAATCTAAACCCTATTGGATCATCATTGTACGGCTCTGGTGCCCCTGCTGGTGGTTTTGGTGAGATTGATATAAATCATGTTAGAGCACCAGCATATGGGACTAGCGATTTGGCAAAGTCATCTGCAACCCAAAGTAACTATAATTTTGAGGGAAGAAGTCAGCAAAGCTATAAATTGAATTTTGTTGAAATTGATAACAATCCTGTTCGAGCATCAGCTTATGGGACTGGTGCTTTGACAAACTCATCTGCCACTCAATGTCATTATGAGAGAAGATCCCCAGAACTGTATACATCAACTTTTGGAGGTGGTAGTATGGGTAGAATTGGGTCATCTGTATATGGATCAAATTCTCATACAATTCACTCCTCTGATGTGAACCAAGGTAGTCATGAAAGAAGCTTTGGACAGTATTTAGGTTTTGCTGGTAGAAATATGGGTCCTGTTGAGTCAGCAGGGTATGGATATGGTCTTTCCACAGTGCCACCTTCCAGTGTGTCCCAAGGTCACTTTGAAAGGAGAGTACCTGTAATAGATAGGCATATGTTCAACAGTGGGATGACTTCCCTATCCCCTACCTACTGAGCTTACTTGCCGTGATAGTGAAAGTACACCAAGACAGTTATCTGTATAAGTTTGACGTTATTGTAACAGTATAGAACTCTCTGGCAGTTCTCATAAGTTATACTAATACTGTCTCTATTTGAGAAATTTTGGATTTTGGAAAAATCATGAATTCTATTTTGTATCTTGCTTTCTGGTTGAATAAGAATTTTCTAGTGGGTAATTCAAATGATTTAATATATCTGCACTCAAATTTCATTTGTCGTGTTAAAAACAAATTCAGTCAGTGGTGGTGTACTTCCATATAATACACTATACTTCTCTATTGAGATTCTAGAAGTAATCTCTTATGGATTGCATGGATTATTGGAAATAAGCTTTTATGAGATAACCTGATGTCCGAGAGAATCTTATAACCGTTGGTTAAATTATGATAAAAATACCGCAGCAACAGCGCCCAAGCCAACGTGAATTGACTACTGTGAGTAATTGGAATATTAACAAAATTATTGGTTCACTCCAAAGAGGAAGTAAGAAACCAGATTGGCCTAACAATGAATGTTATTGACCTTCCAATTTCCTTATCTCCATCCCGTTCATGTTTTCTCGTGTAACAAGACATTTGTTTATTTCTGTTTAAGCTATATATAAAAAGGTCAAATGTGTTATTGTCCCCATGTGGTTCTAAATAAATCTTCATAAATTTACAAAATTCTTATATATACACATGCCATTAGAATTGTTGCTATGTTTCTCAGACTCGGTTTCATTTGCTATAGCCGCGTCGACTGAGGGATAGCCTGTGTTTGTGATGAACATTGAACTGATTATGATTCACACAATTTGAGGTCTATTTAAACAGTATGTGAAGTACGATAGTTACCGGATATCAGCATGGATCAAAGACTAGATCACTGTTGGGCGTTTGAATCTGACGACTGTTGATGACATATTGATATATAAATATAAGAATATCGAAGATAAAGAGCAGCCCTTGCTTGCAACTGAAATTACCACCTTCAACGGGAGGGCACACATCAGCAGGGAAATGATAATCAATAACAGGTTCAAACCGAGTGAACTCTTCAAGCAGATAGACCTACTTTCTATCAAAAAGGTGATTTGGTTCTTAGCCTCATGGTTAACAGGATCAACGCAGAAACAAACACCAGTCCGCTCTGGATTGACTATCAAGGAAGTGAACTTCAAGCAGATAGACCTACTTTCAATCGAAAAGTTGATTTGTTTCTTAGCCTCATGGTTAACAGGATTAAACATAGAAACAAACACCAGTCCGCTTTGGATTGACTTTCAAGGAAGTGAACGGTTTCCTGGCTAAACGCCCTGGACAAATTGTGACATCGCCAATGTTGCAGTTTGTGCTACTATCCCAGTGTTTATTAATTTTTAGGGAATCCTTTATGGTGGTGCTAAAAGCCAAATTTACCCATTTTTCTGTCGGTATGTTTCAATAAGAACTAATGTCTGCAATTGAACTCTGCCATTTACAATTTAATATGTGGGCATTATGATGTTTATTTGTACATAGGAAAAAATATATATGCATTAAATAAATAATTACATTAATAAACATAATTACATTAACAAACATGAGATGTAATTAAATAATTACATTAATATTCATGAGATGTAGATTAACTGGTTTTTGTGGAGTTTAGTCTTTATCAAATCACTGGTTCAAATCTCATGGAAAGGGGTTGAGAGTTGGAATGGCCTGTGGATGGTAAAAATTGTTTAATGGGGTGTCTAAGTTTAACTAAACCTAACACAATCCTAAGGACAACATTTTCCACAGGTACACAGATTGTTTTTCCATATAACGTTGGGCCTAGCCCTGCTCTAAACTGTGTAATTGGAAAATAAAAATTACATTAAAAAAATAGCATGTATTTCACAATTCAGTACTAAAGAAATTATAATTTTTTCCCAAGCAAAATAATCGTAACTTGATGTGTAAGGATGATCATAAGTACATATTATATATACACAACTAAATGTCTATTCATGATGGATCTGCCCATATCCATACTACAGCAAAAATATATGACAATATATTCCATTTTTTTTTTCAATCATTACCCCAAAAATGACAATATATTCCATTTTTTTTTTCAATCATTACCCCAAAAACCCTGCAAGGGCATCAGAGAATCCATCTGAAAAAGATCACTGCCACCATATACAACCAAACAAAAAAGCTCTAAAGAAATTATAATATCCATTCCATATTGATAATGCTGATGTCAATTTCAACTCAATGTAATATGCCCTATAAAATTAAAATTATAATAATACGAGTTATAATCCAAATAATAACCATTCACAAATATTAGGGGGCGTCTCGTTATCTCATCCCGTGAAGGCCATTGGCATGTGGTGAGCTCCTTGTCTGTCACCTTTAAATATCACGGTTGACAAATTAATATTGTTGACATCTTAGTTATTCAGGTGGCCTGTGACACACGACTCATGATGAGCTCCTTGTCCGTGACCTTTAAATATCACGGTTGAGAAATTAATATGGTTGACATCTTAGTACAACCGGGGGTTATTCAGGTGTCCCGTGACACACGACTCATGATAATAGTGGAGCTCTTATGAGGAATCCAGAGTTTCCATTTATTTTTTATTCCAAAACTTTGATTGGAGTGGTGTTTTTTTGGTTAAATTAAATAGAAAATTTTTCAGTAGAAGATTTATTATTTTTTCCATGCCTAATTTGGAGTTGATAGGCTTAATTTAGAGTTGATAGGTATTTTTTTCTAAAATAAAATAAAATATTTTATTTTAATTTATTTATAAATAAAATGTTTTCAATAATATATATCCTTTTAAAAATAAAATAAAATATTTTATTTTTTTCTTATTTATAAATAAATAATTTTAATATCCCTGTGAAATAATATAATTTTATATCAAATTTAGAAAAAAATACAATAATTAAAAAGAAAAAAAACTAAATTTTTACTTAGGTTGCGAAGAAGATACTTAATTCTTATATTTCTTGGATAATAGTTTGGACAAAAGTTTAAAAACCTAGTTGTTTCATGAGCTTGGCAATTAGATTTAGGATTTAGTCTTTGGATCTTGTGGAAAGAACACAATCTTAGAGTTTTCAATATGAAGAAAAGACCAGCGTCAACATTAAAAGAGGTGATCCTTTTCAACATTTGGGAAACGATTCCTGCGTCCTCTTGGATTATTGATAGTTAGCAAGTAGAGTCTGAACAACATATTTTGAAGAACCTCGATTTGCATCCCTCTATTTCTACTCCCTATTTATTTTCTCTGTTGCATTCTATTCATTGTATAGCCAAGTCATATACCCCACCCTCGAGCTCCTTGAAATTGAGCTTTGATGGTGCCACCAAAGGAAGCCTTGGTGCGAGTGGCTACGAAGGGATTTTTCGAGATGATAAATCCCAACCTCTGAATATATATGCATGTTTGTGCGATGTGACCAGAAACAATCTTGCAGAATTCCTTGCTATTGAGAAAGGTTTACCAATCGCAGCCAAAGAAGGTTATTGTTTGATTCAGGTTCATGGAGATTCTCAAGTTGTCATTTAATGCATACACAAATTGTTAAATGGCCACCTTGCACACAAGACAATGCACAACTGCCATTTACCAAAAGTAGTTCTAAATATCTAAGACTTATTATTAAGGTTCAACTATATTATCCCTCAGCATATGCGGCGGGAAGGTAAGATGGTAGCAGATGCACTGGCTAATTAGGGCAGCCAAGAACGACATCGAACCTTGGACGAAGCTTGGTCAATTGCGTCACTAAGGGAAGACGTCCAAGGAATTAAAAGGTGGGTGGAGTATGATAGCGCTTTAGTGGAAGACAACATCCTCGACAAGGGTGTTATTAAAATTCACTGTAATGACAAGAAGAAAGATTAACATGTCAAACACGACAATGGAGCATGGGTTGGTGACCTTTGGAACGAGAGCCACACTCTACACTTGCCACCTCTTAGTATTCGCGTTCCCAAGTTTGGGATCACCTACCTCGTCCCATTGTTTTAAATGCACACATGTGGTAGCATATGTAATGGAGTACAACATTCTCTTTGCGATTTGCGATCATCACTTAGCAGTTGAGAAGGTTAGGTTTTCGTCGGGTAGATTGGCCATGGGCGGAGGAGATACTGACATACAACGCACAAAGCTCATTCATGAGCGTATGATTTATGGGAGGTTTGTGGTCTTTAAAGAGTGTGCCAGGTCATACACATGTCCTGCCCTAGACCTCGCACACTTTGGTATTCACCTTCAAATGCTAAGTCCTCTCACATTGATGCCCTTTTATAAATGCATGGGCAGCCTCACAAGGTTGCGACATAGTTATGTTATATGTGATGGTGAAGAGGGTCTATCCTTGTCATGCTGCTCTTGGTTGCTATCGTCAAAATTCTCAGGATTTCTGGGAGGTTTGTTTCTCTACTCTTATCTTTCCTATTATTGTTTTTGTTCGTTGTTTGAGAAGCCAACTTTATGGTACTACACTTTAGCTTTGTGAGTTTAAGCAAGGGTCAATGTTTTTCGTCACGTTTCTTCATAATAGAAGGACTTAGTCCATCCTTTGTATTGGTGGTAGTTTTACTCACCTTTTCGCTTCGAGGTTCTAATTCCACAGACATTTCCTTCAATTGTCTAGTTTTGGTTTGCAGAATTTAGTACTTAGGTACCTTTTCCATTTGGTTATGATGGTGTTAATTTTTCGTTTAGTCCCATAGTCTACTTAAGGTCTTCAATCTTCTTTTATCTGTGTCTCACAAATCAAGATATATTTGGAGTTAGGGTTGGCTGTTGAAATTCTGGGGAATTTCCCTACGTCTGACTCTTTGACCAAACACACTCTTTCTTCTTTATTCCTCTGTGGATGATGCCCTTCTTGTGGAGTTGACTATTTCCTACTTGAAAGTCCACCTCCCTTCGTGTTCGCCTCTGTTTTCTGTTCATTTGTTGTATCAATTCATTCCCTCGGTAATTATGGATCCTCAGTAGAGAATGTCGAGTTGTCGAGGTGGTGCAACTGGTTCATCTTCCTCCTGTTGACAGTTGTTTAGATGGGAGTCAGTGCGAAATACTTTGACTTAGTCCCTCTTGAAGTGAGGAAAGAGATTCTCCTTTTAGAGTCAAAGGAGTTCGGTGGAAAGACATATTTCTTTGATTTTGAGGTTGGAGGTAGCTACCTCAAGTGGAATCCTAATCCGGGGAAGTTCAAGAAATGTAGGCTTCGCTTCCTTCACTCACTCACAATGCACCAACAGATGGAAACACTATTCCACATGGTTATTTGAGACAAGCAGGTAGACAACTATAAATTGTTTGCAGGTTAGGAGGACATCAAATGAATTCTTTGGAGCATTTGCTTCAACCTAGATGACATTGTGACCAAACTCGCAAAGGTGGAGAAATTTGTGGTCTCGGACTTGGACACTGAGTCTAGAGAGTTGAATGAAGCATAGATAGTCATTAATGCTCTCCCAGTCAACGTCTCCTCTCCCGTTGCCAATTCTCCATAGGAAAACTCCTCTCCCCTCTACGGTTATTATCTCCGACTAATGGTATTCAATGGTTTATACACTTGTCTCTATAGTTGCGCACTCGATGTTTTATGCACTCGTCTCTACAATTGGTTGTCGACAGGGCACTCAGGAACATAGTTGGATTTTTGCTTTGGACTCTTCACAACACTCTAGACGTAGTTGGAACGCAATAGGATTTTTTGCTCGGGATTTTGTGTATACCTCTGTTTTGCTTTCAGTAGGATGGTAAAGGCTGCACTTGTAGGCTTGCTTTAGTATCGTTGTTTTAATGTCACTCTCCTTAGTTCTTTATGTAAAAGTTAAAAGGCACCAGGGGACAAGTTTGGCACATACATTAGGGTCTCTCTGACTCTGTGATAGTCACAACTTTTGTATCTCAATTTTTGAATTGGCAGAAATGGTGCCATTTTTTGGATACCCCTTGTTGAAATAATGGCCTCCTAGGGTGGTCTTTTTGAAGCATGAAGCATGAAATGCTATCAATGTAATATCTTTTATCACTGTATCATTAATAAAAATCAGTTGATGAAGGTTACAAATAATATATATATATATATAAAAACAATTGAAAAAAATTCAAATGTGAATATAAATAAATATCTCAATTATACAAGTTAAGTAATACTAGCATGTATTTAAAAATATATTTATGAAATAAAAAACATTTTAATATGAACAATGTAACCTCTAAATAAAATATTTCAATGCCCATATTAAATAAAATATTCCAATGCATATGTGTATATTATATAAAACGATTGGAAAAAATAAATTTTTATGTTTAAAACATTTCAATTAGTTTCACTATTCTACTTCTTTTTCCGCAGATATATCAGATATATTTTGTTTGTTTAACACATTCATGTTAATTCCATTCGAAATCTAGCAAAGATTTGTTGAAATTGCAAGTTTAATTTGTGTAGTCTACACAATGGAAGAATCAAATGAAATTTTCAAAGGGTTGAATCCATTTATGCATTCAATAATGTTTAAATAATGATTCACACAAATAGCTAGTGTAGATTTACTACAAATCTATTAAACATCAGGAGGGATCAAATTCTTGACGTGTAAATATTATTTCAAATTCTACGTCTTTTACATTTCAAGAGATTTGATTCTTATGGGCACTTATTAGATCCATTAGATGATCTATACTAATATTTTCAATAAAAGAAGACAAAACCAATATTAAACTAGGATTCATACCAATTTGCTCGACCCACTCTTTAAATCAAACTTGCAAAAGATATTGCAATCAACAATTTCAGCAAACAAACTTTCATCATTGGAATGTGAATACCTGATAGGGGAACATGGCATCATTCAACTCGATAAATTGGTTACCATCCTTGGGCACCCCTGTTTCTGTTTAGAGTGCCTGTTTACAGAGAAAGCCGAACAAGCCCAATTGCTCTTACTAGGTTCTATCAACATTCTTTGCATCTATTTAATTTCTTATGTAGAGGTTTTCAATTTAGATGGACATATGGTTCGCTGCAACATTATGAGGAATGTCTGAACATCCTTCTTTGTATAGTAGATCAATGAAATATTTTTCACTGCTTGAAGTAGCATCTAGATAATCTGGTGTATGTGAAAATTCCTAATCCTCAAGGAACCCCTACTGCAGCAAAATTGAATTTACTTCTCCTACTTGATTTTAATATACATTATCAAGTTATTTTTTGAAATAATGAAGTAAATTACTTTTGCAGCCTACATCAACTTAATTTGATTACATGAAACATAAAACTGAGCAAAAAACAAGATACATAGGAAATAATTATTTTTGGACAAAATAGTCTCAGGAAAAACCCAATGCGGGAAACTGGTGCAACAGCTCTGAGGGTTTTCTATTATTAAGAAGTAATTCTGAATACAATGCTGGTTGCCCTCTTGGCAAACCAGTGATAGAGAAAATACAATGGCAGAAAAATTGAGTGAGTTTTACCTCACTTTAACCAGCAGATTCCTGCTGATCCGACAACAAAAC
Organism: Pinus taeda; assembly: GCA_000404065.3. Taxonomy (NCBI): domain Eukaryota; kingdom Viridiplantae; phylum Streptophyta; class Pinopsida; order Pinales; family Pinaceae; genus Pinus; species Pinus taeda. Next base: position 191,686 of record APFE030751701.1, read on the forward strand.
TGGCTAACCCCATCTATCTCTATGCTGGCCCTACGTGGGCCCTGCGTTAGCCTTCCAGGCTCTGCATTAGCTTTGTGCTATTTCTTCTGCCTCTTGCGTCAACCTTCTCGGCTGTCCCGACTTTCTGCATGAGGGCAATTTCAACTTCTACGCTGGCCCTTCTGGCTCTGCGTCAGGCCTGTGTGGGTCTAGATTGGCTCAGCGTTAGTCCTCGTAGCTGCTGCGCTGCCTCCAATAGCTTCTCTCTGCCTCTCTATCAATATTTGCGAACCATCCCTGCCCCTCTGTTGCGGAATGATCACTCAATTCGAATTCTCAGCTTCCTAGCCCTAGAAATTGAACTCTAGATCAATTCGTTCTCTCCGTGTGTGTTTCTAAATGAATCCCAAGCCTGCTTCTTATACTTTTCTCATTGAGACGTCAATAGCCGAGATTAAGTCTCTAATCAATGACTAAGATTAAAACTTGACTTGATCCGCCTTCTAGATCATTCTCACCCCTATTTTGATTAATACCCTTTAATATTTTAATTTTCTAAGTTTATACTTAGGAACCTCAATAAAAATATTAATTATTTTAATAAAATACAATCCGAGTGGAATTTCACCAAACAATTTCTGGGTTCTTTAGAACTTATGTGCTTTAGCCTCTTCACCAATTTTCATGGCTAGAGCACAACGGATGCTACCAAAAACTAAGACTCCCTCTTAGTGAGGAAAGTGCTCTAGCAACAATGTCCAACTGCACGTTCCTCTGTTTCTGAAGCATCTTTTTTTTGCATTGTTGCTGCCACCAACACTGTGATGTTGTTGCAATTGTACAACTACTCATGACACTGCCATTGCCACTTCCACTGTTGCATCTGTACTACAACTCCCTCTGCGTCTGTTGCTAAGACTGCCAGTGCTAGCTCTGCACTGCGTCATTTTCCAATTGTTGCTGCTCAGCAAAGGAAAAGCATCCGAAATTTCTGAACTAACTGTGTTCAACATAATACCATGAATTTTGGAATTTCACTGCTACTAGTCTCTGACCCTCTGAATCTTCTGCACTTTTGCCAACCTTGCTCTGCGCTAAACAGTCCTAGACTCAGGCTACTACATCTATCCTCCAAACAATCCACTGCATCATCTGACACTAAGTCCATCTCGCTACTGCTTAATCTCGGGCTCCCATATCAAGGAATTGATCCAAGAGGTGGACTCCTCAAGGATCATGCCCACATGTAGTCCTCCCTACTACAACTCAATATTGCCCCATTTCCGTTTTGGAGATGCATGGGCACTCATGACAAACTCATCTTCATCAATTTTTACTGGAGCATCCTCAGGTTCATGTTTCTCATCCTTATCCTTTTTCTTCAAAGGACACTGGGATGCAAAGTGGCCCAACTCGCCACAACTGAAACATTTCACCTTCGAAATGTCCTCCTTTCGCTTCTGTTTCTGCTATCCCTTTGATGTTAGAGTTGTGTTCTCCTCCTTCTCCTTTGTCTTCGTGCCACTCCCACTGCTGCCATTAAGGTTGACCTTAACTAAGTCCCTCCTTAATTCTTCATGTTGAAGTGCTGCCCACATCTCCTCCCATGAAGGTAGTCTTTCCTTGCCAAATATACTTTGGACAAGACTTGCCATTCATCCGAGACTCCATTCAAGGCCGTCCTTACCATTGCGGTAGACTGAGGAGTAGACCCCAATGCAGCAAGCTGGTCTTTGGTGTCCTAAAGACGTTGAAGATAGGAGTCAAATCCTTCTCCCTTATGCATCAATGTACGCTAAAACTTTTGTTGTAGGTACATCTTCCACTGTTCGAAAGAGCCTTCATACAGTGAAGACAAAGCTTCCCACATCTCTTGGGCTGTATCTTTGCCTTGCAAGTGTGAGACCACATGATCTCAAACTCCATCGAGTATGAACCTCTTTACCTTCCCCTACTCGGCCTTGTACTTCTTCTTTTGATCATTGTCAGCAAGAACAACCACAACACTCTTGATGTAGGCCTCGAGATCGTACTCCTCCAAAACAACTAAGATTCTAGTCTTCCACATGACATAGTTGGAAGCTCCTTTTGACCTATCCCGATCTCTAGTCGAACTGAATCCTCTAGTCATTGCTCAACACTACTGCCCGACAAGTGAGAAATTCAAACTTTTGTCGAGAAAAGTTATCTAAGGAGAAAATTCCCCTTCTTGGTGTCTTTGCTCTTTTTCGACAGATTTCTGCCTCGATAGAAACTACGCCGAGGCTTTGCGTCACTCCCTCTGCCTCTGCAAGCTCACGAACTGGAAATCGTACCTCTCTGTCGACTCTCTTAGAGGGAGATTTCCTCGAAATCTCTACTTCCCCGCAAGGACTACACAATGCCTTCAAGGGGATTCAAATTGCTTCCAAGTGCAGCGTTTGGCCTCTCTGCTCTTCTTGTTTCAAAATCAATACAGTGAAGACAAATATTCCCACATCTCTTGGGCTGTATCTTTTCCCTGCAAGTGCAAGACCACATGATCTCGAACTCCATCAATTATGATTCTCTTCGCCTTCTCTTGCTCAGCCTTGTACTTCTTCTTTTGATCATTGGCAGCAGGAACAACCACAACACTCTTGACGTAGGCTTCGAGATCGTACTCCTCTAGAATAGCTAAGATTATGGTGTTCCATATGACATAGTTGGCAGCTCCTTCCAACATGTCTTGATCTCTTAGCCCGTGTGATGCCATATCACCCAAACTGTCGAATTGACTCCTCTAGTCACTGCTCAACACTGATTTGCTGTCCGGCAAGTGAAGAATTCAGACTTTTGGTGAGAAAAGTCCTTTGAGGAGAAAATTCCCCTTCTATGTGTCTTCGCTCTTTTCCAACATATTTCTGCCCCTACAGAAACTGCGCCTTTCAAGCATTGCGTTGAGGCTTTGCATCACTCCCTTTGCCTCTATAAGCTCATGATTTAGAAATCATACCTCTGTCGACTCTCTCAGAGAGAGATCTCCTCAGAATCTCTGCTTCCCGGAAAGGATTGTGCAATCCCTTCAAGGGGATTCGAATTGTTGCCAAGTATAGCTATTGTCCTCTCTGCTTAGCACTAGACCTTCTCTTCTTATTTCAAAATTAATGCTCCGATACCATGTTAAAATTCTTAATTCTCAAGGAACCCTACTACAGAAAATATGAATCTACTTCACCTAGTTGATTTTAGTATACATTATCAAGTTACTCTCTGAATACTGAAGAAAAATACTCATGCAACCTACATTACTTTAAATTTGATTACATGAAATAGAAAACTGAGGAAAGAACAAGATACATAGGACACAATTATTTTTGGACAAAAAAGTCCCCAGAAAAACCTAATACGGGAAAACTGGTGCAACAACTTTGAGGGTTTTCTATTATTAAGCAACAATTCTGAATACAATGCTAGTTACCCTCCTAGCAAACCAGTGACAGAGAAAATACAATGGCAGAAAACTGAGTGAGTTTTACCTCACTTCACCCCGTAGATTCTGGCTGATCCGAAAACAAAACTGGTTAACCCGACTATCTCTGCACTGGCCCTGCGTTAACCTTACAGTCTCTGCGTTAGCTCTGTGCTGTCTCTTTTGCCTCCTGCGTCAACCTTCTTGGTTGTTTCGACAGTTCTGACTTTCTGTGTGAGGGCAACTTCAGTTTCTGCACTGGCCCTTCTGGCTCTGCATCAAGCCTGTGTGGGCCCAGATTGGCCCAACGTCAGTCCTCTTGGCTGCTACACTGCTTCCACTAGCTTCGCTCCCCCTCTCTGTCAGTACTCCTGAACTATGCCTTCCCCTCTACTGTAATTGATCACTCAGTTCGAATTCTCAGCTTCCTAGCCCTAGAAATCAAACTCTAGATCAATTTGTTCTTTCTGCGTGTATTTCTAAATGAACCCCAAGCCTCCTTATACTTTTCTCGTTGAGACTTCAACGACCGAGATTAAGTCTCTAATCAATGGCTAAGATTAAAACCTGACTTGATCTGTCTTCTAGATCATTCTCACCCATATTTTGATTAATACCCATTAGTATTTTAATTTTCCTAAAGTTTATACTTAGGAACTTCATTAAAAATATTAATTATTTTAGTACAATACAATTTAGGTGGAATTTCACCAAACAGTTTCTGGGTTCTTTAGAAGTTATGTGCGTTAGCCTCTCCACCAATTTTCATGGCTACAACACAACCGATGCTACCAAAAACTAACGGTGTAGGGCTGGGCCTTTAATGTGTTTTCTGAAACCTCTGCAAAGCTTCTCTTTGCCATGCAATTTTTCTTACTGGGCAATCTTACTCTTGATAAACTTGTCAATAGATTGATGCTTTTTTCTTCCTCCCAAGAGACGTCTCACAATCTTGTTTTCAGTTGTTTTATCTGATAATTCACCATCTACTTTCAACTTTCTCTGGGGCTTTTGATAATAAATGGAAGATAAGATTTACAAAATCTTGGCCAAACAATAAATCACAGTGTGTATTATAATTTTACAATCAATGAAATAGTGAGGCCATTTATCAGAGTAGCAATATTGGGTACATGAAAGTGGATTGGAACTATCTATGCATTCATAGCTCTGAATCTGATCTCAGTAGGCTAGCTATATTTTGACCCACAAACAAGGGGTAGCATATACCATTTTGGTCTATGGCTTAGTTGTGACCTTAAAATTAGATTAAGGATGTTTGAGATATTATTTAGAACTCAAGGCCATTTAACAACAAGACTTGAAGCCCTTACAACAATGTATTGAATATGAACTTAACATATTACTTGTGGGAATTAAAATTAGTTGGGGAGGATAACAATAATTCCTCCCAACCACCTAGGATAAACCCAATTGACAACTCTCTCTCTCTCTCTCTCTCTCTCTCTCTCTCTGTTTTTCTCTCTCCCTGTCTCTCTCCCTATCTCTCTTTCTCTCTCGCTATCTATATAGTTTAGTGGAAAATTAAGATATTTATGCCAACTCTAGTTGAGTGGTTTTCTTTGTTTTGTGGTATGCATTTTTTTTCCTTCTATTTTATTTTATTTTTATTTTAGTCGAATATTGCAATAATGAGAAATTAATATCCCTTTCAGTTTGGAGCATAAATTAGAGTTAATTATCTCACATTACAAGCTATGTTACATGGGAATATAACTAGTTCAATGTTTTATACTTATCATTCATGTTTATGCATATGGTGAATATATATATTTTAGTCCCTTGAATTTTTTTGGGGTGCACTCCTGTTGTCTTAGAAACTCGTTCCTCGTCCCTCATCCCTATTTCCATCTTATTTCCAAAGCCAATGCCCCCCACACATAGACATTCTACATAGACACACACACACAATCAACACGATATTCTACTCTAATATTTTGATGAAGAGGGAGAATCCAAAAAAGTGTTGCTGAGATATTTTATTGTTCCAAGGTTCTAGTTTAGAATGAATATCACATTCTTGAGGGGCTCAAAATACATCACAAACATAAAGAAACTACAATCCAAGAATTGCATTGACAAAAAGAAAATTACAAAATTAATGTACATGTCATTTCTTACCTTGAAATAACAATATTCAATCCTTCTTTTTTCCCCTTCTTTTTAATCTCATGCCACCCTTGTAAAGAGGGATCAACATTATCTACCTATAACTTCGAAATTAGGAGAATACAAAGTGAAGAGAAGACCAATTATATATCAAAATCAAGTATGCTAGTTTCATAAAATCACTTCATTCCCCCTAGGAGAGACAATAGATACAACTTCCATCCTTGTGGATGAAATCCTAATATTTTTGGCTTCTGCTTTATCCTTCGAGATAGGGTAGGGTAGTGGCACTTCTAGATGAGTAGGATTAACTTTTGTAGTGTCTTGAGTTTGATGGTTTTCTCGTCCTTTTCCTCTTCTTCACCAGACAAAAATCTCTGACTTGTTTTATTTAGATTTAGCCCCATAATTCTATGAAGAATGAGTTTGTGCACGTGGAAAAAAATCTTGTAAATGTCTTAGTAGATAACAAATATGACACCAAAATGTTATATTTTCATAATCCAAAACTTGAGACCATATAAATATTTTTTATTTAAGGATCATTTTGTCTGGAAGACCCTTACTGAGGTCAACATCAACACAAAGTCAAGCGTATGTGCATAGCTTAATTATTACACTCATAATATATTTTTATATAAGTGCCTAAAATATTTTTAACACCCTTGATGTGACTTAAGAAAACTCAAGAAAAAGCCTTATGAGTGAGAGAAAATCTCAAGAGTGCCTTTACATTGCTTGGTTGAGACTCAAGAGGACATTCTAGCATCGAGACAAGGCTTAGTGGTGCACTATAGCACTCCACCGAGGCTTATTAGAGTGACACAAAGAGGTAGGGAGACCAAAAAACGAGCTCAAGAGAAAAAATTTGATGCCATATTGTTGTATTGAGGCTTTTTGAGGTGTTATAGCACTGGTCGATGGCTTAGTGGAGCTTTAAGGAGCTTATAAAAGAAGAAAAATTAGATTTAAGACCAAGTTACAAGGTTATACCACTACCTTGAGGCCCAAGAGGGTTCTATGGCACTGGGTTGATGATTAGTTGGGCATTATGCCAACCTGATAAGGATTTTTTTGAGAGAAAGACTTAAGAGATTCTTCCAAGGTAGTTTTGCCTTGAGGCTTAGAGGGGTGCTATAACACTACCTTGGGGTCCAAAAGGGCACTACATATAAGTTGGAGGGCCTAGAACCAAGTTAAAAGGAAAAATATAAGACAATATCACTGGGTTGAGGGTCATTGGGGCACTATGGCGTTGGCTATAGGCTCAAGAGGGCGCTACATGACCTTAGAAGAACTCAAATTTTTAAAGAAACTCAAGTCAAAAATTTTCCTTAAGAGTCACCTCATTAGGCTAAAGAGTCACAAGGTCCCTCTCTGTTGCCAAACTAAGGCTTAATGCTCCTTATTGCTACTAGATTGGTCATCAAGGCTCAATTAGGTTCACAAGCCTTCCTCCATTATCTCAAGTCATACAAGGGTTGATCATAATAAGTTCTATTTAGGTTTTGTAAGGTAACTTCTACGTTGATTTTACTAAATGGGCCCCTCAATTATCCTAGGTTTAAGGCACTAGGAGAAATTTAGGAGGTTTGTTGTAACAACTACAACAATTGATGAAGCATTGGTAGGAGCCCTGCATCTCCGAGTAGTTTTGAAGATTTTGTTCCACATCATGCGTGATTGGTCTGCTTGTAAGATTTATTGTTCTTGCCATGAGGGTACCACCACTTAGAACTATGAATGTTGAGTTACATGAACTCTCCTTTCTCAATTTGGTTGTAGCTTGAGATAGACTTGATCAAAGTGGAAAATGGTATCCAATCAAGGTATTTACCCGTGGCATTGAATGGTGTAACTCAAGGAGGCATAAAAAATAATGCAAATAATGGGCCTCACCTTTACTAAGGACCTGGAGGATTTCACGATGTAGATGTAAAATGTTTTCTCATTCCATTAATAAAGAGTTGGGTGCTATCTTGTTCTTTGCATTTTATTTTCTATGTGGTGATATTTAGCCTCCTTCCTCTCATGATCCAAATCAGTGGGAGGATTGATCCGAATAGAAAGTGGTATCCACCATGGTATTGAATGATGTAGCTCAGGGAGGCACCAAAATACTATAGATAATGGGCCTCACCTTACTAAGGACATGCAAGATTTCATGATGTATATGTAAAATGTTTTCATGTTCTATTAATAAAGAGTTTGTTGGAAGAAAGTTGTCATTGATGTCAAAGAGACATAAGAGACCCCCGAATAAAATCAAGTTTTTGGTGGATTGAATCAAGGAAAACATAAAAATGGATTGCACCATCTTATAGTGCTCATTGAGACCTTCCCAACGAGTTATGGCTTGCCCTCTAACTCCTCACAGTTGAAGAGAAATTAAATTTTTAAAGTGACTATATGAAATATGGCCAACTTAATCATGTTGTTTTTCCACAATCCTGGTGTCTAGGATAGAATATTAAATTATTGACGCTACCAAACCATGAATCAGACCAAAACTACTCTGTAAAATGGAACAATAAACAACAATAAATCTACTCGTGCACAAAATATACAAAAATTATGTACAATAACCCAATATTCGTTATGTTAATCCAACTGATATAATACAACAGTCTAGGGATCCCGTACCAGGGATAATGTCCTCAAATATACAAAAGTACAAGAATACACAATACAAGACAATCTAACGGTCTAGCTGATGTAGTGCACGATCACAACTTCTCTTTCATATCCTGTACACTTGCGGCTCCTTTGCTTCCATTCTGCAGAACCTACCTCTATCAATGCACCATGTCCATCTGGCCACTGAACCTTGACTATCTAATATGCCCTCCAGCTAATCATAAGTCTATCTATCGTCAACACATAGGGTCTTCATTCTCACTAACTACTCCTCATCCTTCAAGGAAACAACATTTTGAGACTTTTTTCCACCGCTGCTCCTCATCTCTTTTGGGAATTGTCTTCCCACTATAGTATTCCTGCGCTGCTCCAATGAAGACTAACATAAGGTAGGAGGGATACCACCTATCATCATCGAATGTCACTTCTCCAACAATGAGGATGGGTTGTCAACAAATGCTCCTGCTTGGCCAAACCTTGAACTTACCAAATCTGCCTCCTCTAGCAGCCACCTTAGTCCATCAAGGTGCTGCACTAGGATCCTCTTGGTTCACTTTGACGCTGCCCTCCAATAGTCCACGAGTGTCCAATACCAAAACCATCCACTAGCATCTAATCAAAATAAACACATCAAATTATACCTTGTGTCTATACCTATTAATATCACAAGACACTTGCGGTTGATATGGGAAAAACTGCACAACCCCTTATTTGTGACTCCAGAAGAATTTGTCGCACAACCCTCGCGTTTGTTCTGGGCTAACCTGCGCAATCCTTGTGGTTATCATCTGAAAATCCACATGATACTCGCGACTATTCAATACAAATTCGCACGTCCCTCACACTTGTCTTGATCTCACGCGACCCCCACCCAAAAACAGACTTAATGCTCCTCATCTCGCTGTGGCTTTCTCAAATGTGATCTCTATGAGGAGATTTACTTTGGATGTCTCTAAATGCCTCCAAATTTTCTTCTATTTATACACAATGTGGGTTTCATCCAACATGATTTGTGGCACTTTAACACACCCAACCAACCTGCTCTAGGTGCCACAAAACCCACCAATAACTTCAAAAATTCATATCTCATGATAGATAACTCGGATTTGAGTTCCTCCCAGTTGTTCTCAGGGTGCTTTATCAACTCAAATCATCACATGTTCAAAACACCTCATGGATTCACACCCACAAGCTTGGGTGCAAAGCCCACATCTTGGGTTCCAAGCCCACAAAGTGATTTTTTCACGCTCAAACCTCCAAATGACAAACCTAAGGGCTTGGACTACATCCCAAGCTACCAAAAATCAACACGCTCTCTTAGCGATGGAGGTACTTCCAATACTAGGACATAACTCATCATCATCACTGTCACTACTTGCAACAATCTGCCAACTCTTGGTGCCCAAAACTACAACAATCCCTGTAGCATGGACTATGCCTCTCTCAGAGGTGTCACTGTCATTGGAAGCCTCCTGCTTATTCTTCTTCTCCTGTATCATTTTCCAGTCCCTCCAGGATTTTTTCCTGCCAGGTGTGGAAGTACCCTTGCTCCCTATTGACCACACACTCTTTTTGGGCTACAAAGTCTCCCTTTGAACCTGCAAGCTCCCTCTCAAACTGATGCAGGAGCATCTAGCTCACCATGACCAGGTGAAGTCTCTGCCAGGTTGGAAGGTTGTTGAGTATCTAGATTGTTTTTTTAATTAGTTTATGAGGTCATGGGATAGGATTTTAGTTTATTTTACTCTTAGTTGTTATGAGGTCAAAGTTAAAAATGTCAAAGTTAAATGTCGGTTAGGGTTGTTATGGTTCAACAGTAATAAACATCAATTTAGGAATTGATCTGTCAATTTAGGAAAGAAAAGACAAACTTATCTAAATGCAGATCTTGTAATGACAACCGAAACTGTAGTTACCCAACCAATTGTTTCTGTTCAATTGACAAACAATTGCAGTTTCAAATTAACTGTAACCAAAAGGTATAAAGGCAGCAATGTAAGATAAGAGAAAGGTTCTGCAATTTCATAACAGAGAAATAAAGAAACAGAGATAGATCTATTTCCAAAACTGTCCATCTGTATTCATTGCCTATCTACTGTAATATTATATTTTCTTTTTATTTATCGAATTGTAATGAACAGTGTTGACAAATAGTGAAAGACCACGGTAAGGTCGTATTGTTTTGTGTTCTCATCGAACAACCAAACTACAACAAAATCATTAAATGTACAGCTACAGAGCGAAGGAACAACGAGTTGAAGCACAGTCCGAATAGGGAGTTACAACAAAAGGACCGAGAGAAAACAGAATCGGCAACAGAGTGCCGGAGAATCAAACCACAGTTAAGGTAATTTCGAATGAGTCCTCATAATTTTTATAAATCAAACAGATATCACAAAGCCATTTTCTCATTGCTATTGACTGAGACATAGATACATTACATTCACTGATAAACAAAAACAAGTGCTGCATCCAGAGTGGACAAACCCTGGCCTAGGGTTTGGGAACAGAAACCCCAATAATTAGGCAAACGAACGACTAACCAGAATAGGAAATTACAACCAGGCCGAAGCCTCATCTTCACAAGGGACAACGACTATATATGACAAGCAAAGACGGCAAAACAAAATCTACAGAAAACCCAAAGATCTAACAGTGCATTGACAGATTGAAGTGCCAGAGCCTACCGACAGAGGTTCGCCACCCTTGGAAGACCGAAACTCGGAGGACCTATGTACCCAGGTCGAGCCATCGACCTGCACACACAACAGAGAACTGTTAATACAGTCACACAACAAAGGACTGAAGCCAAAGAAACCACAAAAACAGGAGGGTTTCATATATTACCTGAGCAAGCCGGACCTAGGGTTTAAGGAGTAGAGCTGTGACCGAATCGACAAAACTGAGATAGGAGGAGCATTTCTGGTTAGCATAAATACCATGAGGAGGACAAATTGAATCAGGGAAGGAGTCAATACCTGTTTCAGAGCCACGAGAATCTACTAATTTGTTACCTGAAATCCAAGGATGACGAAAGTTAAACCATTTTGTGCACAAAACAGTGACCAAAGACACCAACAATAACAACAGAGGCGACCATACGAAAGCAGAGGCAATAGAAAAATAACAAGGAGCAGTTAACAGATGAGACACCAGGTTCTACAACCAGACCAGAGCAAAACAACAGAACGAGACTAAGAAATCTTATTGTGTGAAAAGGAGCCGAGCGAGCACACCACCAGAACCAGAACGGTTTCGAGCCACCGGAGAAAACCACTGACAAACTCATAACTAGGATTGGGAGATCGGTACTCACCCACAGTCATACCCGGAGGAGAACCAAAGATCTCCATATTCACTAAAGCAAGAACCACATAGTAAACCCTCGCAACAACCTCATCACAGAGCAGAACCATCTCGAATGACCGGGAAACCAAAGTGTTTTGGCCAAAGAACCAACGGAGGAACCAGGGCCGAGGTGTGTAGGTAAGAATTGAATGTGGCGTTAATTGCTCACAGTTTCCAACCCGATGTTCACTGACCACCTTTGCATGCAACCGCCGGAAAAATCTAACACGTTGTAGAGTTCGGCAACTGTTGTAAAGCCGAGGACACGTGGAGTTGTGGGCCAGTGTGGCTGGGATACGTCATAAACTCAACTCCCTTTGAGCCTATGGAACGTGAACCTTCTTCTTTGGAACTTGTACGTGATCCTCTGAAGCCTATACCTACACCTGCTTCTCTGGAACCTACACCAGGTCCTCCTTTTCCTTCTCATGATCCACAAGATTGCCTGTTAGCCTGTATAAACCATGCTCTCTAACTCCAATCACAACACCTGCAAAGCTACAACCACTGAGCTTGAGTCTTGCCTTCCCACCCTAGAAAAATATCTCAAATCCCTTCTGCTTGATTGCTGAGACAAATATCACACTATATCCGAGTCCTAATACAAACGATACATCTTGGACTCACATCACCTGTCATGACTCCATATTGAATGACACAGCTCCCAATTCTTGGATCTCCTTCTAACTTTTGTTGCCCAACACCATGTGCAACTTCGAGCCCCACTCAACTAGAGTCTCAAATACATCCTGTGACTTTGTCATATGCTTCGACTTACCACTGTCCATGTACCATGCAACCTCATCGATGGTACTATACGATAAATGAGATATCAAGGCAAAGTCCTCCTCCTCCAATCTCCTGGAGAGATCATCTATCTCGACAAAAGTGGAAATACTGACAAACTGCTTCCCTTTCTTCTTCTTGTCATCTCTCTGCATCTTCTTCCTCATACATCTTGTTGAAAAATGACCCATCTCGGCACAGTTGAAACACTTGATCTTACTCAAGTCCTTTTTTCTGCTTGCACTTCATTCATGCTGCAAGTGCCACATCATCATCTGAAGCCTTCTTCTTCGAATGAAGATCATCATCTCGCAACTCTTCCTGAATGAAGTCATCCCATAGCCTATTCCATTCTAGCAACTTCTCTCTGGCAACGATCCATTTGATGAAGGGCTTCCATTCCTTAGTGAACCCTTTCAAAGCAATCCTCACCATATCAAAATATGAAATAGTCACACCGACAACGACAAGCTCATCTCAAACCTGAGACAACCTTGTTAGATACGAATTCACACCTTCACCCTTAATCATCTTGGTGGACTTCATCTTATCCTCCAATAGCAGCACCCAATTCTCATTCTTATTATGGAACAAATCCAGAAGAGCCTTCCACATCTCATGTGCATAGTTATTCCTAGAAAAATGAGGTATTAGGGAGTCCTTCACACCATCTAGGATGACCAATCTTGCCTTCGTATCCAACACTTCCAGGTCCTTAGGGTCAATTGGCTTCTTGATGGATTTCTCGACGAACTCCTAGATCCCATTGACCTGCAAGACCAACTTGATTCTTTCCTTCCGTGCACTATAATTAAACAACCCTTCCAACCTGTCCTTATACCAGAGAATGACCTGAAACTTTGACATTGTAGTGAGCCCTTCACCTACAATTTGACCAACTCCCTCTTAAGTTGTACTTCGATGTGAACACTCTGATTCACTGGCTCTTCAAATTAGCTCAAACACTCTCTAATACCATGTTGAGTTTCCATGATCTTAGTGTCTAAGATAGAATCTTAAATCACCATCGCTACCAAACGAAGAATCACAACGAAGCTACTTTGCACAGTAGAACAATAAGAAACAGTAAGTACAACACCTGAGAAATCCTAAGGAATATTTATCATTTTTCTTACTTTCGGAACCAGGCATAAGCCTCATCGATCTATACCATAGCCTATGCATGGCCCCAAGGCTCATGCCAAGACTTAGACATCATCTGCCCCAAAGAAGGTATTCAGTCCCAGTATTCAATGACTTCGTGCATCTCGCAAGCCTGGCCCACTCCCTCCACACTCACTAAGGTGCACAACCCCAGGCATCAAAGTCCTTACACCCCCACCAGACTTCGACATCGTAATCTAATATTAGGCACTTAGCATCCTCAAGATGGTCTCATATCCCCTCAAGAGCTATCCATCAAGAGTTATACAAGACAAATGAACCAATGTCATATGTAGTGTTGATTGAGTATGTCCCCAACCCATATGGTGTTACATATTCTCCCTCGTAGATATGAGCTCCCACGAGATCATCAAATAACTGGCCCTCTCAGCCCATTTGTGGTTTTTCTATTAAGCACCAAATATCAACACACAATCAATGCATTAGTTATAACATAGTATCATAGAAAATAATCCACATGTCATCATGATAACATAGCATCATTGTTAATCACCACATTCTGAATAGTAAAGAATTGCATGCTCATGCATGTCATAACATCTATATGCAATAACCACATGCTTCACATCATAAAATCCTCATAAGTTATAACATCAACATATCAACATCAAAGACATATCATGACATCACATAATAAATGGAAACACATATCAACATATCTTCATAAATATGATAATCATCTAAATACATATCAAATATAGGGTAATAATATACCATAGGCATTCTCATCATGATTTATCAACAAAAAATAAATTTCATTTGCTTGTATAAACAATGATTATTAACTATGAAATAAGTTTATTCAACATCCATCGAGGATGTAGGCTATCTCACCATCACTATTAGTGTCACGTATTCATTAAAATACCATTTACTTTTCAATAATAATTTCTTGTTCTTTTAACTTGGAAGTTGACTATTTTAACATTATGTATATTCATTTAAGTACACCATTAAACTTCAAATGAGCTTCATTAACTTGAGCTCTAATCTCTAGTCATGTATTCTTCCTTTCCTAATTATCTATTTATCTTCTTTATTCCGTCATGTAGAAATTCATGGTTTTATTGCCAATGATAACCTAAGGTTACCATAATTCCTACAACTTCCTTGAAAATGATGATCATCATCATCTAATCCTTTAACTTCATTGGTTGATTGAAATTTTTTTCTTCTCGATATGTTCATCTTCCATTAGACATTATAATGATTCTCTTCATATCTCAGAGCTAAAAAGGAAAAAAAAATTCTATGCTTTAACAACAATTTCAAATGGCTCCCTATTCATGTGCCACCTCAAGGGTGTTACTTTGCTTACCTGTGATAATTAAAAAGCTTCTACCATGTTGCAATATAGTTTACTAACTGTCATTGAATCTTATATTTGTTTGTGAAACTCCACTCCTCCCACCTTAAGTATCTCCGTAGTATTATTTTCCATTCATCTCACCATTTTAACTTTTTTCACGGTTACAAGAGATAATATTCATCGTCATCATTAGAAAATTTGTAAATTTCTCCTTTATCCTTCCTCTTAGATAAATTTATCTAAATATCACCGCTAACATTAAGAATCAAACCTTGAAAATTATCCTTCCTTTTCTTAAAATTGTTGTCTCTTTATACTTAATATTCCATCAACTCATTCTAATAATATATTTATTATCCCTCCAACTTAGTTGCATACTATCTTAAATTATATTTCCTTCTAGTTTCAACTTCAATTGATGTGTATCTTTATAGAATTGTACTAATATTGTCTCAAATTTGCCACTTATAATTTCTTCACATAATGCATCAATAGCTAATGTCTCTTTTACTTTCGCATATTACCTCAGCCGACTTAGCATAGCATGTAATTAAATATTACTTCATATCGAATGACCTTCTTATAATCACCATGGCAACAAGTTTATTACCATTTCCAGAGGCAACATTCTTAGGGAAAAGTTGAACAAGTAAGATTTCCATATGAATTTAACTATTTGTAAATCAACATTTACCATGAATCCATCCCATATAGTCACATAATTATCACTAGGTTTCCATTTTCAAATAAAAAATGCTAAATTGTTGGTTTAATTATAACATCCATCTTTATTTTCCTTTGTGGTAAGAGTATGAATACTTAACATAACAAAAGATATTTCTTTGGACAAACTACAACTCTCATATCCATGTTATTTTCCCTCAACATAATACTTTTAAAATACTTATTTTAGCAATTCTATTGGAATTCCTTCTAAAATAAATAAGTAATATTTTAAGACTACTTACAAAATATCTTTATTACTAGTTCTTATTCCATGGTGAAGGAATGTTCCTATACTTTAATAGTTGGACTCAACTTAGGTGCTACCTTGATTCAATCCAAACTATTAAATGGGTAATTAAGGCAATGCCTATTGAAGGCATTGTTGAAGCCTCGAAAATTGTTGCAACAACATGGGGGAATAACACCTGGTAGGGGACTTGAATACCGTCCCTTATCCATTTGGATTAGTGGCTCCAACTGGATATAATGGGACTAGTTTCCCAATAAAAACGTGATAGGATGGATAGGGTGTTGATTACCAAAACCTAAGTGATAGATGGGGTGGTTTTCAACTGAAATACATGTATATTTAAACTATCTATTTATTACTCAAGATCTTACTTATACTTCTGTGATGTACAATGATTATCTTTAGTGTATGATAATGAAGATTAATCAAACACTAATAAAAATGAAAAGCCTTTAAAATAATTATTTTTATTAAATAGTTAATCAAAATAATTGTTAAACATATATCGCATCAAATATCGTTCAAAAATTTGCTCATCAATGTATTAAAATATAACAATTCTAGCATTTTCAGAAGTGAATAGATACAGAACTGCGTTTAAAAGAGATACATATAACAAACAATACAAAGAGAAATGACTTGTCAATTCATAAAACAAATCAATACACAATGACAGAAGTACCCGATGCATATAAATATTCTCATGAAGTAAATAGCTCTAGTCCAGTATTTTTCATTAAGATGGTTTCCAAAAGTGCAAGCTTCCAAAAGCCACCTTCACAAAACTTTAGGACTATGATCTAGTCATTCTACTAAGATAAACTTTAAAAGTACACAAGTGCAAGCTTTTAAAGTGTTTCTTTATAAAATTTGGGACCCTTCCTTCAAAGACATGAAAGTGTTTATATACTAAAAATAAAGTACAAAAATAGATATTACATGAAAGTTCTTAGGATGTTTAAACAAATCTCCTTAAAATAAGTGACATAATTACATAAAATAGAAATTATTGTAATGACGAGCTCAAGGTTGCAATGGTGTATATTCCTTCATTCATTTTCTGAGCTCGTGGATATCCATCATCGGCTTGACTTTAGGAGGCCGACCCGTCATTATGCGCAACTGTCTTGTATACACAACATTTGAGAGAGTAGGAAGCATGTGCACAGATGAGTCAACAAGGTAGCGTAGCATTAGACACTAAATGTGTGGCTTCACTAGATATCTCCAATATAATTTCCGGTCAAGTTTTGTTAGCTGTTTAAGTTCCTCTTCCCTCGCTTTTGAGGTTCCTTGCCATTGTGCTTCTAGGGTCCTGATATCAGAGAGACTCCTAGGTGGGCATTCCTATATTAGATTAGCATTATGTAAATTACATTGATGGTTTCAATAATATTATTTGTAGCATCAGTCGCTCTTGAAACTGATCTTTCTACTTGCTTTAATTGAATATCTCGATCGGTAAAAATGATTTCTTTATGCGATTCTTCCATCCTGGGAAGATCTGCCGCTCTACCCTCTGGAGTATCCTACCATGTTATGTATCCTGAAATCTTATCATCAATCTCATTAAAAATGATCCTTAGATTGGATGCTTGATTCATCAGTGAATCACTTGTCTTGCACATTGGATTGATGACATATAACTTCTAACAAAATGTCGCATGTTGCCTTGATAATAAAGAATTGAGTTCTAATGCTTCTTTTATAAAATCCTCAACCTAAGATCCATAGAAAACTGCAGTTGTTGTATTTGAATATCTTTGGCACTTGTTTCTGCTTGGTACTGGAGCTTCAACTAGCCAAAGCTCTATTGTAATTGGGCCATTTGTGCCTTCATTTGATGGTCGACACTCTGTCTCTCTTCTGTCAACTGCTGCTGTATTCTTTCTTCTTTCTCCCTTACCAATTGTTTGACTTCAACTGCTTTGTCAATAGTAGCAGATGCATAAGCACCTGCAAACTGTGATAGCTTTGTCAAATTTTCTGAAGGATCCATGGGGGTATCCTTCCATATTGCATCCATGGGTCTATTATCAGGAATTATTTTTTATGACTATTCTGTTTTTGTGCTTTTCCTATGTATTTTTACCACAACCCGATGCTTGGGACCGTAAAAGACATCAAGAGGAGGAATTTCCTCCACTATGAGAACGATTTCAGTTGAAGGGAAGGCTAGGATGATCTCAACCTCTTCTGTGGTGACAACTTTGTCAGTAGCCCTTCCAGTGAGCAAGTTTTGTCTAGTGTTTTGAGATGTGTTGAATGTTGTGTCCATTTCAACATCTTTTTCCTCTTGTTGTCCTCTTATCTATTAGCCAAACTGTTTCCATGCCTCATCCAATTGATTTTTTAGAGGGGATTCATCTGTATGCACTTTAATGGAAACATCTACCACTTCTTTCTCCTTTGAGACCTTTTCAGATTCCTTCTCAGTGTCCTTTTCTGGACTCTTATGTGAGTTGTGCTTTGACTTATGCTCTGAATCATGCTCTGAACTTTGTGTCGATTTCTTCTTTGAAGTTTGTTTAGAACCTTGTTCTGATTTCTACTCTGAATTATGCTCAAAACTATGTTCCAAGCCCTTTTCTGAGTTTTGGCTTGAGCTATGTTCCTTTTGAACATTTGGTTGAGGGATCTCTAACAGATCCAAAGGGAACTTTTGTAGCCTTTTCCTCCTGTACTGGTGGAATTGAGCTAGCTTTTGTGGATCCAATCCCAAAGTATCCAAATGTTTCACTTGTGAAAACAACTTAGCTGCCTCAAACAAGTCGTCAAAATCATCATCCTCATGGCTGAACTATCTAATTTTCACTTGGGTAGTGAAGTTTTGTGCAACCTTATTGGGGTCAAACTGTCTTCCAGGAATGGTGGCAAGTTCTAAACATGTAATGTAATCAATTTCAAGCGCATCATGCTTGAAATAGTGTAATGCATAAACACCACATTGGAGGGGAAATGAAGGTCAAAGAGGTTTTTTAGATTCTTTTACGGTCTTGGTTATCCCATCCCCTACAATTTGGTAAGCAATTTCTCTAGCAAGCAATTTATCTGGTACATATCATGGGAGAACATGGGGAGGTGCTGTGCTTCCAAATACTCAGACATAAGTAAACATTTCTTCCCCAAACCACCTACCTATTGGTATAAAATCAGTCTTGACCTCATCAGATAATCTTGGGGCCCTCTTGTCAAAAACAACTTGGTGGATGGGTAGCATAAATCCTTGGCATATTTTGTAGAAATAGGTGTGGAAATTGGATTCCCACAGGATTTTGTGATATATATGAATGGGGGTAGGACCTTGAATAGTCCATTTCCACCCCATAGTTGGGAAACTGGTAGTGAAACAGACTGTATCCATAATGTAGGTACTCATAAAAAATGGTGGGACTGTTCTAGAGGTGACATAACGGTGTTGTCTATATTCCCGAATTTGTAAGGCAAGGTTGTTAGATAAAATAGTGCCCCAATCCATTATAAAAGAATTTACTGCTGCATCAATTAGGGGAAACTGGTAGTGAAACAGTTTGTATCCATAATGTAGGTACACATAAAAAATGGTGGGATTGTTCTAGAGGTGATACTCTTGCGATTTATCTGGACTTGATGTTTTTAGAGAGTGTGTTTTATTGTTTTTTCGGGTCAGGTAGCTTGTCACAATTCATAATTGGGATTTTCCTCGGTCTTTATGATATGTCACTTTTGTTATAAGATTGCGATTCAGGGAATTTCCACCATGAAGGAATTTCATCAATACTTAAGCTTTTTAAGGAATAAATAGTTTTGGTTCGTGGGGGCTATCTTTTATCGCAATCGCAAGTTTCTAAAGGTTAAATGAAACTTTGTGACATGCGATATTGTTGGATTTTCTTTAAGGTAAGCCTTATTCAAGTCATTCAATCTTTAATGAGGATTTGTTTATTAAAAAATCAAATTTATTCTTAAACAAAAACCCTAAACTAAACTATATCCGTATGTTTTTAAAATTTTAAGGGTCCCTATTTATTTGTACAATAATTTCCTAGTTCATTTATGTAAAATAAATGGGGAGTTGTTGCACAACACAACAACTGGCGATTCACTGGAAGAACCAATTATCTTTGATAATAGTGAAATTTCTAAAACTTTTTAAAGTAAAAATAATTCCGGAAAGGAAAAATATTTTCGAAATATTTAGATAATTAACATTACTCTGAGCATAAAAACTCATTTAATTATAATTCTTTTTATATCCTCTTATAGATGAAAATACCTTTTGTCTATATCAGTCATTAATTAGTTGTAAAGATAAATTAGGGGGCTTTTTACAACTTAGCGTTTTTAATATACTCATTTGTCATAGGTAGAGCCACTGCTGGCAACAAGCGTTCATAGTGTCGACAGGGTTGCCTTTTAACCCTTAATGGTTCAGAATCCCATCCATATAAGAGTGCAGTCTTTAGATATAATTTCAAAAGTTTATATATGTATTTCATTTTTCTTTTTTTATTTATTTACTTTTCTTTTAACAATTCTTTTTTATTCCCTAAAAGCCATTGTCCTGGTTTGGTGACCAGAAAGTGACAATGCCATTCACTGGTTGTAATTGAACTAAATAAGCTGGCTCATGATGAGACCCCTTATCTTTTTTTTTTCTACGTTAAGACTAACCTAAGTACCCACGGGGGATTTGAACCGGTGACCTATCGCAAGGAGTGCCTTAATAGCGCACCCATTCACCGTCAATCCAAAGCCCCGTGGGCATGAGACCCCTTATCTTTTAATGTTAATATATTTTTGAATTACACTCTAAAAATAGTAAAGTTAATGGACGGGGAGAATCACTGACTCAAGAGTTTTGGATGACAATTTTAGAGTTGAAGATGCTTAGCTGTAAAATAGTCTTTACTTTGTTAAAGATAACCTTTCTTGACTGATAATAGAATAAAAGGATTTTATAAAGTTGAGGTTTTCAAATATTTTACAAATTCAGTGGAAAAGAAAATTTCAGATTTTTATGATACTTAGCTAATTTTGAAATGTTGTGATCATTTCCTTAGTATTCCTACTTTCAAAGTGAAAGATCGTAAATGTTTGAAGATATTTTATTTGAAAAGCCAAAAGTAATGCTATTCAACATTATTTTCTAAGAGAACTAAAAATAAATGTAATAATGTTACAATAGAAGATGTGATCTTCTAAGAGTTTTTTTTTCAAAATAATCCCATTGACAGGAAGATAATCTCTCTTTCTTGCTAAATCTTGCAATATGAATGTTGATGGGCCTACTTGTTCAACAATTTTAAACTGTCCAAGCCACATTTTCTGGTATTTAGTATGCTTTCCTTTTTCCTCATGTTCCTTGTCCCATTTAGGGATGAGATCTCCAGTTTGAATTTTTTTTGTGGAAACAGAACTTGCATCAAAAGAAGATTTGACTAGCTGTTGATGTCAAGTATGTGTAAGTTTGGCTTTCTACCTTTCTTCTTCTAATTTAAGAATTTGACATTGTCTTAGTTGTAAATAAGAAGGTGTTTCTTCAATAAATTGTACTAGGGCTAATGAGGGAAGGGCTAGATTTGAAGGGATGCTAGCTTCTTTCCCATATACTATATTGAATGGAGAAGTGCTCATTGAGGCCTTTTGAGTTATCTGATCTTCCCATAGAGCAAATGTCAAAGATTTATGCCAATTCTTTTGGCTCTGATGAACAATTCTTTTAATAATCATTATGAGGTTCTTGTTGGCTGATTATGCTAAACCTTTTCCTTGAGGGTAGTAGTTAGAAGAGTACTTAAGTTTAAAAGCCATCTTAAGATAAAATTAACTCATATTCTTTCCTGAAAAGTAAGATACATTATCAAACATAAGTGCAGTTGGTAAGCCAAATCTAGTAACAATGAACTGATCAATGAATTCAATGATAGCATCAGAATTGGCTAGCTTTAGTGGAATTGCTTCCACCCACTTAGTAAAATAGTATGTAGCTGTAAGGATATACTTATGGTGCTTTGAGGAATGAGGAACAATATAACCTACGATATCCAATCCCCATTGTTTGAAAGGTTGTTCAATGTTGACCGATTACAGGGATAAGGCAGGTTTCCGTTGTCTCTCAGTAGCAGTTTGACATATTTTGCATTTCCTCAAGTTGTTAGGTCCCTATACTACTAGTTTAACCCCTTATTGTTATTAGTGCAAACCCCTTATTATATTTTTGTGTCCATGTAGTCCCCATATTGTTATTATTGTGCCCCGTAGAAGCCCACTATTATTATTGTTGTTCCCTTACATTATTATTGTTATGCCAGCTCTAATTATATTATGACCCCTTAGACTCATATATATAGAAAGGAGGTCTTGTCATTTGTATCATCCAAGAATTTTTCATTTGTGTAATGTAAAGGAGGTTTCCCCCTCGAAGAGGCTGATTTTTAAGCCGTTGATCTATCTTTTCTATCTTTTTGTGAGATGGTTTCATAACATTTGGTATCAAAGCTTTGTATTCTAGGGTCTCGCTGCTCCAAATAGATCATCGTGGCATTTTCGCTATAAATTTTTCTCTACAAAGTTTCAGAAGCTAAAACAAAAACCCATTTGATCCAAAATATTTCTGAACCTAGGGTCCGAATTTCAGGTCTTGTCTCGCTATATTTTTGGAGATATGATCAGAGGAAAAGGGGTTTTGAAGCTCCAAAATTCCATTTCAAACATGTCATCGTGCAATTTTCGCCATAATTTTTTTTCTACGAAGGTTTAGACTCTAAAATTAAAACCCATTTGATCCGAAATCTTGTTGAATATTGGGCCCGAATTTAAGATCTTGTTTCACTATATTTTAGGAGATACTATCCAAGACATTTAAGGTTTTTGTAGGCTCCCAAATTACATCTCATATAGGTGACCTTGGTAAAATATTCATAAATTTATCTCTGAGCATCAAATTGAAATTTTGTAAGCAGTTACAAAAAGAGGACAAATTGTAGTTTTCTTTGTATCGGTTTCAGGTCCTAAGGTCGAAATAGGGATACATAGAAGGTCATACAAGTTCTCTCTACTGAACGAGTCTATAATTAGGTCATTGTAGGAGATTTGCATAACTCTTTATTGAAGAATCCAATATTGATCAGACTGGTGGGGTTAGAAAGAGGACTCAGAGGGCTACCATAGGCCAAAATTTCAGAACTTGAAGATTTGAAATTACAGAGTTACAGTCATTTAAATATTGAGCTCCTAAAAGAAAGAAAATTAATGACTCAAATCAAGAAAATAGAAACACCTAGTAAGCAAAATTGGATGGATGATTTGAAGAATGCGACCGAAGCTACGATAAATAGTTTTATATGTGCCATGGAAGATAATATCGATGGTATGGAAGAAGATTTGAAGGAAGGCATGGAATATTTTAAGAAAGACATGGAAGGTTTGAAGGAAGGTGGGACAAAGTTGCTACAAGAAAGGCATCTTAATGACAGAAAGGTAGTAGAGGAAACTCATGATGAGAAATAAATAGATGTTAATCATGATTTCATAGAATCTAACATTAGATTGAAGACCCAACATATTCCAAATATCAATATGAGGAAGTTTGATGGAAAGGATCCCATAACATGGATACTACAGATGGAGAAATGTTTTGATATACATGATGTGCAACTGTTACAAAAGGTACACATTGCATCTTTATATTTAGAACCAAATCAATTTTTATGGTATAAAGGGATTTGTTCTTGTAAACCACTTGTCACTTAGTCAATTTTCATGGAGGAAATGATAACACATTATTAGGATACAAAGAGCAACACCTTCTTTAGCCAATTGATAAATCTCAAACAAAAGGGTTCAATGGCAGAGCACATTGAGGACTTCCAAAAATTGAATATAAGAGTAAATGATATTCCAGAGAAGCAGAGGATTGATGTCTTCATAGAGAATTTAAAGGATAACATTCAACATGAGGTTCGTATTTGGGAACCTGATTCATTAGATAAGGCTTTCAGGCTAGAAAGAAAAATTGAAAGCAAAATTATGACAACAAGAAATATTACCACTCACAATTATAAATATGGAAGTGTCATTGCTCCTAGCCTTCCACAACCTACAAGGTTGACAAAACAACAATTGGAAGAAAAAGGAGAAAAAAACCTTTGTTACAGTTGTGATAGCAAATAGACTAAAGGTCATAAGCGTGCCGAGAAAAAATAATTTTACATTGATTGTGAAGAGGGGGAAGAAAATGATCAAGAAACGTCAAAAGAAGAGGATATACACCAGGAACCAACCCCAGCGAAAGAAGAAATGAATTCGACCATATCTTGTAATTCATTGGCAGGAATTACCACTTCTCAAACTCTCAATATAGAAGGACATATCAAGAAGAAATGATAACCTCACTTTCGCGCAAAATCGAATGAAACAACAGGTAGATCAACATTGCAGTGAAAGAAGTTTTGATATAGGTGACTGGGTATTTTTACGAATATAAGCATACAAACAAATGTCCCTCAAGCAAGATAAGAAGGATAATAAATTATCATTGAAGTACAATGGTACTTACAAGGTGTTGCAAAAGATTGGTATTATGGCATACAAATTGGAGCTTCCTGCATCTTCCTGAGTGGCCCCAATTTTCCATGTTTAATGCTTAAAGAAGGTTATAGGTGACATGATCCCAGTTCAAACAATATTGTTGGAACTTGACGAGGAAGGAAAAATCATATTGGAACCTGAAGCAGTCATGAAAGCAAGAACCCGACACCTACAAAATCGATCAATTTCAGAGTATCTCAACAAGTGGAAGAACTTACCCACCGAATATTCCACATGGGAGGACGAAAATTTTATACAGAAGCATCCAAAACTACTCAAGCGTTGAGGACAACACTTTTTTAAGGAGATGGGCATGTCAGGTCCCTATACTACTAGTGTAACCCCTTATTGTTATTAGTGCAACCCCCTTATTATATTGTTGTGCTGATGTAATCCCCATATTGTTATTATTGTGCCCCGTAAGAGCCCACTATTGTTATTATTGTGACCTTACATTATTATTATTATGTTGGCTTTGATTATATTATCACCCCTCAGACTCCTATTTATAGAAATGAGGTCTTGTCATTTGCATCATCCAAGAATTGTTCATTTGTGTAATGTAAAGGAGGTTTCCCCCTTGAAGAGGCTGATTTTTAAGTTGTTAATCTATCTTTTCTATCTTTTTGTGAGTTGGTTTCATAACACATGTAGTCATGGGTATATTTGAACAAAGTTGGCCAATAGTACCCAACATGCAGGATATTATGTGCAGTTGTATCTCCTCCAAAATCTCCACCAACTGGTCCATCGTGCAGTTCCTACAAAACCTTCTGTGCTTCAGACTTTTCAAGGCATCTTAATAATACAGATTCGTAGCTTCTTCCGAATAACACATCGTCAATAATTTCATATTGATTTTCTTTCAATCTTAAATCCCTTTTCCTTTTGTGATCGAGTTCAGGGGGATCATATCCATTTTTCAAATAGAAAATGAGATCAACATATTGGGACTCTAAACGTTTAGGATTACCTATGATATGTGTACAATACTACCTGAGTCCTCATTTGTTGGTAGGTTGGAAGGTCCTATAAGAAATCTGCAAAAACCTTGTCCTTTGACAATTTTGGCTGGTTTAATGTCAACATCATATTCTTGCAGAGATGTTACCCAATTTTCCCTTTTTTCTCCTACTTCCCTTTGCATAAGTAATCATCTCATTGCTAAGAATGGGATTATTATTTTAGTATGGGTTTTTAGGAGAAAAGG
This sequence comes from Pinus taeda, assembly GCA_000404065.3. NCBI lineage: Eukaryota > Viridiplantae > Streptophyta > Pinopsida > Pinales > Pinaceae > Pinus > Pinus taeda. The sequence continues at coordinate 217,247 of APFE030751701.1, forward strand.
CCTAAAGTGCTTTACATATTTGAAAACAACAAAATCTTGCTTTTCCACCTCTGAATAATTTAGTTTAGCACCTTGAAAATTAGAACTAAATAAAGAGATGGGTGCTTCGATTTGTTGATCATTAAGTTGTGTTAAAACAACAATGTAAGATGTTTTAGAACCGAATGTGTACAAAATGAAGTGATTAGAAAAATTTGGAGTTGTTAAAGAGGTAACATTCATAATGACTTGTTTGATTAAATCAAGAGCTTCTCTTTCATTATGTCCCCACTTAAAGATTGAATTTTTCTTAATCATGGTTTGTAATGGTAAAACAATTTCTGAAAAGTCAGGGACAAATATTTTAACAAAATTTATCTGACCTAGAAAAGACTACATATATATATTTTATTATGGGGTAAATAAATTTCAGCAATTTATTTTACTCTATTTGGATAAATACAAATTCCCTTTTTGGATACAATGAACCCTAGAAGCTTTCCTTCATCTAGAGAAAAATAAGATTTCTTTGGATTCAATGAAACTCCATACTTTTTGCAACATTCAAAGATCTACTTTAAGTCATGTCAATAATTATTTATCTTCTAAACAATTATATCATCCAAATAAATCACAACAATTTTGTTTGTCATACCTTTGAAAGCTATATCCATAGCTCTTTGGAAAGTTGTCCCTGCGTTAATTAAACCAAAAGGCATTTTCTGGTAGGCGTAGGTTCCCCATTTAGTCCTGATTGTAGTCTTTAACCTATCATATGGATGAACCAGGATTTGGTTATATCCTAAAAATCCATCAAGAAAAGACAATACTTCTGAACTAGCTACTGATTGTAGTATTTGCTCCATAGTCGGTAATGGGACATTGTCCTTCTAACAAGCTTTGTTGAGTTTTCTAAAGTCTATACAGATGTGAATGTCACCATTCTTCTTCCTGACAAGTACTAAGTTTGAAACCCATTTTGATTCCTAACAGGAAATATAATCTTGGCTTTAAGGAGTTTATTTAGATCAGACTTGATTTGACTTCCTAAATTGGGATGAATTTTCCTCAGTTTATGTTGTATAGGTTTGTCATTGGATATCATGGGAATGGTGTGTTGTGTGATGGAAGTATCATATGTTTTGAGATCATCATAGTTCCAAGAAAAGATACCTTTATAGTTTTTCAACAAATGAATAAAGGCCGATCTCTCATTAGGTGAGAGAACAAGTCCTAGATTGATGTTTTGAGGTTTGATATGAGTCCCAAGATTTACTAGTTCGAACCTTAAGGTTGAACTTTGGAGTTTAGAATTGGTAACCTTATTAAATATGTCTTTTAGATCACAAATATCTTCAAATTTTACCACAAATTTAGGTATGGGATTTGTTATCACTCTAAAATTTCCCTAGGGTTGTTATCTTGTGTCAAAGAAATATTAGAGGTAACCAAAAACCTACTTTTGAGATCATGATCTATCCTTCCTAATCCTCAAAGAGGGCTCTCTCTTTATTATTTAACTTTGTTGAGTTACTTGATTTTAGGCTATTTATTTAAGCTTGATTGGGTTTTGATTTTGATTTGGTGGTGGAATCACTGACTTAGATGGCTAGAGGGATGTCCTTTATCATTGGGTTATGGGGTCAAGTGTCAAGAAAACAACACTGAATCAAGTTCTAAAAATAGTGTTCACAGGGCAAGGTAGATGAGTAAATTAAGATCTTTTAGGCTGGATGGTGAAGAGGTTTTCAATTAGGGTCAAGGAGCAGTTACAGATTCCTCAAACCGAATAATGAGGGAAATGATAGAGATCAATCAAAACTAGGGAGCAATGAAGGATTCCCTACTATGGATATCAGAAGAAAACATTAAAATGAATAACTGTTCAAGACATAATGTACTTACACAAATTCTGTAATAATATTCCAGTGATTTCATTCAATTTAGATAACATGCAAGTATATGAAACATTTATGAAGATAACAATTTGACAAATAGAAAATACTTCACTGAAGTGGCCCAACACATGAATCCTATAATGCAATGCCTTTATTACTTAGTCTAGTGTGTTGACTTGAAAAATGGTACAATGAACCCTTAGGTTTCACATCAAGACAACTATAGAAATGTTTATCAATCCACCCTCTATACTTCGAATTATGAAGCATTTATACTAAACTAGTTACAATATATCCTAAACTGTTTTTTAGGATTTATTCAAGGAAAAAGAAATATATTCATGCAAGAAGATAGAGACAGCTATGTAACTGCTGCAAGTTGTCCCTGTTTACTTGGCTTTGCTGTCTTATGCTTTGATCTTTTGCTGTTGCTCTACGTTGGCTGTTTTTTTTTTTACTTTTCCTTTTGACTGATACTCTTTGACTTAGCTGATCTGCTGCTTTTCTTTCACTTCTCTGTATCCATTGTTTACCTTGCATTTTCATAGTAAATCATTTAATTTTTCCCAAGTCTATGTATGTGGTAATTTAATATTTGCCATTCTTTTGTAGACTTCATCAGCTTCTGTGTATTTTGCAAAGGTGGGTTTGTTTACAAAAAGATGTTTTACCTCATACTGTGGGTAAAAGAAGTTCTCAAAAGTCTGGTAAAGAACCTTTCCTGTATGCATCCCTTTCATAGAGGAATTATTGGCTTGCTCCTTAGCCACTTCTATGATTCACTTGACATAGTATTCATGTGGCATTAACCTGTCATTTATTACCAATGGATTAGGCATACCTTTCTGCCTCAAAGCATCAAATTTGACCATAAACCTACGTATAGCTAGCTCCATGGTTTGGCATTTGTCCTCAAGCTACATCATCAAGTTCCTCTTGGTGATTACCTTCTTCACCTCTAGTATAGTGCGAGTTTTGTCAGCTATGCAAAGTTCCTGCAATTCATATTTATTCTTTGAGTTAAGGAATTAGGTTATTCTTGAAGCTTCTTTTGGCATATTTCCAAGTTCGGCCTTAACCCTTTGAATTGCTTCACCAACCTTTTTGACTAAATCATTTTGTTCAAAGATAACTTGTATAGAGGGCCAAATATCATTGATAGAGTCAATGATATTGGCCCATAGCTGCTCTTTTGCTTCGGCAAGTGGATCCTTCAATGTTAATTCCTTTTCTAAGTTCTCTATCCTCTCACTCAACCTGTTTGACTTATGTACTTCATTTTTATGCATCATTTGAGCTAGTTTCCTCTCATCCTCTAGATTTTTTATATGTTCTTTCAGTCTATTTATTTCAGTGGTTTGAACGAACATGTCCTCCATGACTTTGACTAGTTTAGCTGCTTCATCACTTGGATGAGCTGTTGTTGTTGTTGAACCTGTTGCTGATGTAGTTGTTGATGCAAGGGGAAGTGCTGTAGATGGTGGGGCTACTGGGGCCAATGAGGCTGCCAAAGTTGAAGGAACTGCTGTAGTGATTGTAGGGATAACAGTGGCAGTAGTTGTCTCAATGTTGTCCTATTTCAGTTGTATTAAATTGTCCAATTCATTCTCCATTTCTTTCAATTGAGAATTTAGTTGAAGAATGAGATCCATCATTTCATCCTGTTGGGTTTGGCTCTCTAGGACCTCCTTGGTCTGTGGATGTTCAGAAGGAGGCAACTTTAGTTGTTTCTTCAAAGCAAGAATGTCTTTGTTTTTCTTCTTTATTAGTTTTTCAATAGCCTTGATATCATTTGGATTATATCCAATTTGAATTACCAAGTCTTCTAGTGATTTGAGTATGTTATCCTTTTCCTGTGATGATGCTTTCTCTAGCTTAAATTGTTCTGTGATGTTGTCTAGAGAATTTTGAAGCTTCTGAACACTCATGGCCTTGTTGGTCATTGTTGAGTATATCATTTCACCTACCTGCTTATGGAATTCAATTTGATCAATAGGGTGAACATCCTTGGCCAAAACTTCGAACTCTGTCTTCCTGTAGTCTGCTGATGATTTAGGTTGCTGGACTGTAGGCTGCAAAAAGGTCATTTGCATTTTACTAGTTTTAATGTCAAAGGCTGACATTAATATATTCTGATTGCCAGGAGTTTGTTTGAAGTACTGGGCATATGTTTCAGCCTTCAATGCTTCATTCCTCAACTTGATTTATTTGTACTTCTCTTTTATATCTTTCTCTTTATCCACTGGTTTACTGGATTAAGAGACTTCAATACTAAGCTGTTTTTCAATAATCTGAGTATTTGAGGTGGAAGGTTGATGAGTTTCCTCTGAAAATGTTAGAGCTGTATTCTTTTTAACCACTATGTCAGTATTAATGATTTCAATTGTCTCAATGGTCTCTTCTTGCTCATTTACAGGATTAAGCTTAGGCTTTTTCCTGTACATGATCTCAAACATGTCATCTGCAGTTTCCATTTCAGAGCTAGAACCTTCTTCCTTGGTTCTTTTTACATTTTTGTACTTCATGGATGGAGTCTGTAGAATGGGACTAATACCCATATGTTCTTATAGGGTTGGAACCTGTAGAAATTAATTAGTATCTATCTACTTTTCCACATCTAATAAGGTATTTTCCACATCTATTAAGGTATTTTCCAACCACTCTGACTAGTTGGCTATCTTTCAATGTTTGGCCTGGACTCATGCATAAAAGGTCTTAATTTGAACTTGAGCCTTAACTTGTTTATGACTCCATTAGGGTCATAGTGCCACATAAAACTGCTGTTGAACTTCATTTGCTGTAAAATTTTATTTGCTTCTTTTCCAGCTTCCCTATTATTACAAATAAAAGGGCCCAATTGGTTTTTGATTTTGAACCGTGTTTTCTTCCTAGCTATAAAAAAATTGACCTCATCTTAGTTTATGATATGCCTAAAATACTCTAATGCAAATATCCTCATGGGGAGGTATTTGGGGTAAGGAGTGAGCTGGCATCCATATATCCTAATTTCAGTGTGGTCTTGGTATATATACCAGTCTCCTACTCTATTGTTCTTAGACAACTGCAAAAATCTTTTTATCTCATCATTAATTCTGGGTTTATTGCTACTGGTTAGCATGTTTACAAGTGGATGAACAAAGGAATCAATGAACTCTTTATAACTGAAAATAGTGGAATACTTTTGGATTAAGGGTGTCCAAAAGATCATTGATCTGGGATGGCCCTTAGTGTCCAACTTCTGGATATTGACTGGAAACCTATTTGACTGAAAATATAAAAACATGTGGAACAACACTGAAGAGTATTTAAATACTCTTTCATTTGGAAACCTGATTCTATCTGCCAAGAATTGAGAAAAATTGAAAACTGTTGTTGGAGGCTTTCCTAGGCAAAAAATAGAAAGGAAAGAAATTACAGGTCCATCTACAAACTCATCAGTAGTACACCCTAGGATACAAGACAACATGGTTACAATTTGTCTGGATTTTTCAGAGAAAATGGTGGCAAAGTATGGAGAACTGTCTGTAGGAGCATGAGACTCTTCTAGGATGAAAGTATGAAAGATTTGAGCCCTCTTAGGAAGGTCCAACTTGAAGTAAAGCTTAAGTAAGGATTCAATGGAAAATGGGATCTCATTTGGGCTTGGTTGGACCTGCAACATTTGATTTATGGACTCAGCAGTGATTGTAAATAAAATCTGTTGGTCAGAAGAGACTATGGCTCGTTGACTTGGGATATAGCAAGCTTGGCAGAAGTGGATGATTTCTGGGAACAAGTATACTTGTGGGAACAAGTATTTGGACAAATTTGATTCCCATAGATGAATGTCATCATTTTGGTTTAGGAATTTATCTTTACTCCAACAATGGAGCTTTAATAGGTGGCTAGAGGTAGATGTGTCTTTAATTTGGAAATCTCTGTCTGCCAATGGGAGGTGGTCAATGTCCAGGTGAGGGGTTTGCAGGGGTTTTTCAATCAGAATGCTTTGGGAAGCCATAATTTGGTTTATTCTGTTAAATTATTATTTATGTGGCTTAGGAGTATGCCTAGGGGCTCTGGAATAGTAGGATGGTCGACACTCTATCTCTTTTGATAACTTCTACTCTAGCTGTTGTATTCTTTCTTCTTTCTCCCTTACTAATTTTTTGACTTCACCTACTTTGGAAATAGTAGAAGATGCATAATCACCTGCAAACTGTGATATCTTTGTCAAATTTTCTGAAGGATCCATGGGTTCATTATCAGGAATTATTGCTGATAATTTCTCTATTTTTCTCCTTTTCCTTTATCTTTTTACCACAACTTGATGCTTGGGACTATAAAAGACATCAAGAGGAAGAATTTCCTCCACTCTGAGAATGATTTTGGTTGAAGGGAAGACCAGGATGATCTCGACTTCTTCTGTGGTGACAACTTTGTCAGTAGCCCTTTCAATGAGCGAGCTTTGTCCAGTGTTTTGGGTTGTGCTGAATGTTGTTCCCATTTTAACATCTTTTTCCTCTTGTTGTCCTCTTAGTTGTTGGTCAAACTGTTTCCATGCCTCATCCAGTTGTTTTTTTAGAGGGGATTCATCTATATGCACTTTAGTGGAAACATATTCCACTTCTTTCTCCTTTGAGACCTTTTCAAATTCCTTCTCAATGTCCTTTTCTAGACTCTTTTGTGAGTTGTACTTTGAGTTATGCTCTAAGCCTTGCTCTGAATCATGTTCTGAACTTTGTGCCGATTTCTGCTCTGAAGTTTGTTTGGAACCTTGTTCTGAGCTCTACTCTGAATTATGCTTGGAACTATGTTCCGAGCCCTTTTCTAGGTTTTGGTTTGAGCTCTGTTCCTTTTGAACATTTGGCTGAGGGATCTCTAACAGATCCAAAGAGAAGTTTTGTAGCCTTTTCCTCCTGTACTCATGGAATTGAGCTAGCTTTTGTGGATCCAATATCAATGTAGCCAAATATTTCACTTATGAAAACAACTCAACTGACTCAAACAAGTCGTCAAAATCATCATCCTCATGGCTGAACTATCTAATTTTCAATTGGGCAGTGAAGTTTTGTGCAACCTTATTGGGGTCAAACTGTCTTCCAGGAATGGTGGCAAGTTTTAAACATGTAATGTGATCAATTTCAAGTGCAACATTCTTGAAATAGTGTAATGCATAAACATCGCATTGGAGAGGAAATGAAGGCCAAAGAGATTTTTTAGATTCTTTTATGGTCTTGGTTATCTGATCTCCTACAATTTGGTAAGCAGTTTCTCTAGAAAGTAGTTTATCGGGTACATACCATGGGAGAACATGGGGAGGTGCTATGCTTCCAAAGGCTCAAACATATGTAAACATTTCTTCCCCAAGCCACCTATCTATTGGTATAAAATCAGTCTTGGCCTCATAAGATAATCTTGGGGCCCTCTTGTCAAAAACAACTTGGTGGATGGGTAGCATAATTCCTTGGCAGATTTTGTAGAAATGGGTGCGGAAATTGGATTCCCACAGGATTTTGTGATATATATATGAATGGGGGTAGGATCTTGAATAGTCCATTTCCACTCATAAAAAATGGTGGGACTATTCTAGAGGTGACATATCGGTGTTGTCTATATTCCTAAATTTGTAAGGAAAGGTTGCTAGACAAGATAGTGCCCCAATCCATTATAAAAGAATTTACTACTGCATCAATTAGGGTAACTTACTCAACAAAGAACTTGGTGGTATCGACATATCCAAACAATCTACACATCATAGCTAAGATATAAGAGTAGGGAGTAACAAGAGATGAAATAGAATACATACCCGATTTCTCATATTTGTGCTTGTTTGAATTGGACCTCCATTGCTTAATTGGGTCTGATGGTTCCTCATTCTCGACTGTGAAATGCTCGAGGAAGGCTTTATCATACACATTCTGTGGATCTGGTATATGATACATTCTCTTCAAGTCTTCTGCTGTGAAGGATCCAATAATTGTTTTCCTTGAAGTCTGGAATTTCCAGTCGACAATGTTAATATTGTCTATTATCCATTTTACCATATTAATGTAAAGTAAAATATTGGGTCTAGTAGCATTTCTGTGAAGGAAAGAACTTGCAGCTTCAAAGTGGGAGGCTTCAGAAGAGGTAGCAGCGTCTACTATTGCTTCTCTTTAAGTTATCATTGGATCCTCGCTCTCGAGCAATTGGTACATGGTTTCCCACAAGGAAGTACCGCTGTTGATAGTGCATGTCATGTTTGAGAATAGTGGGGGCATTTCTATTACATCAGATGTAGAAGATTGTGTGTCTTCCATGGGTTTCTTTACTTTCTTCGACTTAGTCATCCTGTTACACAATTCTTTCTCGTGTGAAACCTGAAAATTGAGAATACAAGGGAATGAAGAGTAATATGAGTTAAACACGGAAGCATACAAACACACAAGGCTTTGAAATGATGGAAATGGAAATTTAAATGCGAATCAATCTAAACAGGCCATCAAATCTCCTTGGGCTTTGAAATCATAAATACTGTTAGAATCCCTTAATAACTGAAATCTTGGCTTCACGTGGTTATTTATTATCCATTAATATATCACATTGCAAAATGTTTTCAAATGGTAAATAAAACTTATCTTCATGTACTCTGCCGATATGCGATAGCGATATCGATGTATCCATTTATTAAGTATGAGAGATGTGTGATTGCGATAGTCGCAATATCACAATTGAAGTTTTTGGGTGTAGAAGAGAATGGATATGGTCGAAAGCTTTGAGCGATTGCAAAATTGCGAGAAGTGATGTGGCATTGTAGCGGGCCCATGGGTTTATTACTAAGTGCGTCTTTCATTTTTAGCTTTATGATTTTCCTTAGGCGTGCTCTTTAAGAAATAAATTTATCGCAATTGGAGGAATTGGGAATGATACAAGCGGGGAGCATGTTGATACTCTTGCGATTTATCTAGACGTGATGTTTTTAGAGTGTGTTTTTATTGTTTTGTCGTGTCTGGTAGCTTGTCACATTTCGCAATTGGGATGTTCCTCGGTCTTTATGATATATCACTTTTGTTATAAGATTGCGATGTGGGGAATTTCTGATGTGAAGGAATTCCATCAATACTTAAGCTTTTTAAGGAATAGGTAGTTTCGGTTCCTGGGGGCTATCTTTTATCGCAATCGCAAGTTTCTAAAGGGTAAATGAAACTTTGTTTCTTTGAAACTTTGTGACATGTGATATTGTCGAGTCTTCTTTAAGGTAAACCTTATTCAAGTCATTCAAGCTTTAATGAAGTTTTGTTTATTAAAAATTTAAATTTATTCTTAAACAAAAACCCTAAACTAACTATATTTCTATGTTTTTAAAATTTTAAGGGTCCCTATTTATTTGTATAGTAATCTCCTAAGTCATTTATGTAAAATAAATGAGGGTTGTTGCACAAACACAACAAACATTTAATTAGGTCAATGTATTTAGACCTAATGTCAACCTTTATGTTATATTTGATGCTATTATTATTTTTTAAATAATAATAAAATTAAATATTAATATATTGTGAGCCAATCCCAAAGTTACATTAATTAAATTGATGCACTAAATAATTACATACCTTTCTTATTAGAATACATCTAATTTTAAAAAATTATTTAATATATTCATTCCACACGAGAAGATAATTTGTAAATAACATATAATTTTTTTTAATATAACATATTATATAAATTAAAAAAATTATACATAAGACAATTTATTATTATTTTTTGACTTACTTTATTTTTCTTACATATATTCATTCCACATGAAAAGGTAATTCATAAATAACCTATGAAATAAAATTTTAATATAACCATCTTATAAAGAAAATTAATATAGCAAAGATTAGAACGAATTCTCATGAGCTCCATAGTGAAACTGGCCGTTGGGTAGTTCCTAAAACGCCATGGATGGAAAGGATCTGCCATATTTGTGAGAATAGGAGCATCGAGGATGAAAACCACTTCCTCTTAGAGTGCCCTGCATACAACCACATTAGATCTCAATTTCACAACCTTTGTTACAATACTGACCTTCCTAGCCTTTTACAATCCCAAAATTATAGTGAACTTGGGAGGCTCTCTCCAAGCTTTTTGAGCATCGGAATAAAATCTTAAATCAAAATAAATAATTTGTCTTTTTAGGTCCGATAGATCATTATTTGGTCTCAGCGAACGTTAACCACCACCATCATCATCATCATGATCATAAAATTTAAAATAAAATTATGCATATGAAAATTTAACTTGATAAATTTTTATCCAAATTTATGATTTCTACTTTTTCTTTATAATATTTCTCACTATTAAAAAACATTAAAATTTTAATATTCTTATAATTTTCTTACAACTTTTCTATACATAAACATAAAAAATATACTATAAAAATTAACGTTGTTTTTTCCAAAAAATTATCAAAGCTTTCACTCACGCTTGATCGGTGCTTTTCTTTCACTTACGCTTGATCGATATAAACAATTATCGTGCATGTATCAGCTTCGAGAAACGTAACCTTCCTAGATTCCATTCATGGCTTGTTAATCCAAATTAATTATCACATAACATGCTCTTTACAATAAATCTAACTATATAACCAAGCTCTAAGGAATGAGAAAACCAATTTTTCTTTTTTCCCTTTCTTATTATTATAATATGGATTCAATTGAAATATGTAATAAGATTTATATGTTATTTTTTCCAATTCAAAGATTTCTATCATATGCATTTGACAGAATTATTATTATGGACTTTATTATTACTATATATTCAAATGTTGAATATATAGTGAGATATTGTTTACATTTTGTAGAACCTATATATTATATAGGTGATATTGTGAATTTCATCCTAATTGAAACTCAAATTTATTAATAAAAAAATCAAAATGATTTGAACTTAAATTTATTAAGGAAAAAATCAAAATGATTTGAATATTGTTTATTCCATATCCTCAAATAAGTATCTATTAAAAATTTGGAACGAGCTTCAATCCATTTTTCAAAATCGACACCAAAGTAATTCATCATAGAGCTGGAGTTTACACTTGTTTACAAAAAGAATGGGAATGGATCTGCCTTCGAGTAGCTTTATGAGTGGTGGATTTTCATATATTATCTCTTGATGGTAACTCCTTTTGCTTAAATATAATAATCTTGTCCTTCAACATTTGCCCAATCATCGAAACATACACATAATCTAACATAATTATTATATACCAAGAACCCATTAATTTTGGAAACACGTAAATTAATCCATAACTATGGCTCTGACCAAGGAGAACGAATCTCATAATTAAACCCTTGAATTCCATTGAACCAACTAGAGAAAAAAATAAAATTTCCAGGTAGATTGATAATTCATGGAACATAACCTAGATGAGGAAAATCGAAAGCTTTTCCATAATTATGAAGAATTTATCGTGATTTATAACAAGATCAAGAATTCAATTTTTATTATTCCGATGGTTTTCCTTGACACTCATAGATTCAAGGATTTCTAACTCTTGAGTTATTTTCAACGGTCCCATGGTTTTCCTCGTTTGTCCATAAGATCACGAAGAATACCTAAGATCATGAAGAATATCTCTGGATTGTTAATTATGGAGAATCCCTTGTTAATTTTCATAGGGATACATTGTTCTTTGTTTTGATGATTGCATTTTATCATTAATGCATTAAGTTCACCCCATATCATCATTAAATTATTCAGATATACACCATTATACATCAATATATGCAACTATATAGAAAGAACAACATCATCATCATCATTATCAATGCAACAAAACATAAAAGGAACAAGAGAAGAAAATAATGCACACACATAGAGACACCATGATTGGTCCGAGACCAAGGCAAAACCCACTATGGGGAAAACCCTTGCAAATCTTCTTCTTCTTAGATCATCATCAAATGATTCAACAAAAGAAAGTATAATGATCCATAATTTATCTATGCAACAAAACATCTATGATATCCATGAAACAGATCTAATCATGCTTGAAAACAAAACATTGATTCTGATCACTGTAATATGTTGTCACCGACTGTAGACGATTGCTGGATATTGCTATCACTGCGCCGAACACTGCTAAACACTGAGCGGAAACTTTAGAATACTGAAATCTCATCTTTGAATCTCAAATGCAGGGAGGAGGAGATGTGCGAGCGTCTATATCAGACTTGGACTCTCTCTATGAATTGTATGCCAATGTTTATAGCAGTCCAGATGCTCCCAAACCATTTTGTACATGCATCCGGAGACTAACTCACCTGATCTACTAAAAAACCCTTGGACACTCTCTTATAGTTACTGCGCATGCGTCCAGGACCTCCTCGATGCTCTCAAGACTACTCTATGCGAGTGTCTGAGGATCGACACCTTCAGATCTGCCTCTGGAATGTCGGACGCTCTCATAAGCTTATGTGCCAGCATATATGGCTCTCTATACGCTCTCATAGGCTTGTGTGCCAACGTCCAGGGACTAAAATTCCCAGTTCTGTGCCAACGTCCAGGGCTAGAAAGCCCTAAATTAGTGCGAACTTCCACCCTGAGATTGCAAACCCTTGTGCGAACTTTCCTTTGACAGACTTGTGCGAACCAAGAAAATAAGAGAAGATGGCTTGATTGAGTGTGTCCAAATGAGTTTGAGGTATCTTCTATTTATAGGCTTTCATGAGGATCCTCTTGGGGTTAAGCAATTACCCATGTGATTAGGGCCGACACATTCCATAATACATGTATGAATAAAATAATTCATAACTTAACTTTCGCTTGACCAAATTGGGTGATCTTTAGGTTGATTTTGGTCCTCTCGAAAAGAGGAATCTAATGAAATCATTATATCAATCATTTGAGCTGTCAAAGGTGGAATTTGACTGCAGTTGCAAAAATTAACACTCCCTCTCAACTAGGGAGAATTCCACCTGCTAATATCTATCCATCGATCAATATGCCATTATGAAATCTTTAATTGTCATCATGTATCATCATGGATCATATCTATCATGTAGTCATCGTTACATGTCCATCTCAAGTGTCTCATCATCACAAATCATCATTGTACATCTCGATCTATCCTTTGCTTATTCTTGCTTATCTCTTGATTGTTCCTACTCGTATGCTGAAAATTCTCAAATCTAGAACTGGAGAAGAATTTGTTACTAGAGGGGAGCTCAAGCTACCACCCTATATCCATCAACCTACTACTTGGAATCTCTGCCAACGGGATGCTACCTGGAATATCATCATCGATCGTAATCAGAGAGAATATCATCAGGGGCACATCCTAACCTGGAACCACATTGGGCATCACATCTTGACCCAGAATATCATGGGGGAGCTATAAATCTACAACCGCATATCGAGCAATATGATAACTCATCATATGAGGGAGTACAACCTTGACCCTAGAATCTCGTTGGGGAGCTTACCCTAAACCCGAAATCTCATTAGGGAGCTTACCCTCAACTCAGAATCTCAAAAGGGGAGTAACTCTCAACCCAATTTTATTGCCTACTGATCTTCGCAACAATGGCTCTTAGTAGTCATGTGGTAGAACACCTGCATCATAATCACCTTGGGTTGTACACCCCCAAGTACACTTTCAACTCATTGGTCAGACAAGGAGCAATATTCCCAACAAGCCCTGCTTGTGGGTATGATGCCAACTGGGATATACTCTACAAAGACAAGATAGGGGAGTAACACCCTCAACAATATGGGTAATAGATAGGGGTAACACCCTATTGCCCAGAGTTCCCTCAACCCCAGGAGCCCTTTTCGTTCAATTCCTCACCCTAGGAGCTCAAATAGGGGGGGGGGGGAGAGTTGGCTCAATGTCCTCAATTAATGCTACTCTCACCATATTCATATCTGGTATCAACTTGTCTCAATAGAAATTGTTTCCTATTCATACAAAACATCAAATAAAGTATCATGTCAGAACATAAATAATCATATAAATCACAAAAGGATACAATAGTCATCCTCCCTCTCAAGGGGGTGCCAACCATAAGCCTGAGCTTGTTTCAAACAATTGCATTGTCTTAATATATGAGAGTATCCTGGTCCCAACTATATATATGTGGGATTCTTTGTCATTGCAATGTACCCATGTCATATCCAGATCATGCTCAAACAACTCTCTAAGGAGCTTTCGTGTCCTACATCATAGCTAGCCATGTTTGCAACGTCATGATCAACCTCAGTCATGCTATGGACCTCTCATCCAAGATATCATGGAAGATCTCATATTAAAGCAACATTCAAATGTGCTTATCAACAATAGCCTCAGATGTCAACAATACATCTATGCAGTCACATATCATAGGAGAAATATCTCATTCAAAAATAGAACACCTAAAGTAGATATTTCAAAGGATGCTTGGTAGAAACTCTATGTGAGTGAAGCAACTCACTCATGAATTCATTCAAGTTCTGTGCACTTCATGTATATATATATATATAGATATATAATCTTCAAAACGGAAGATCAATGCTTCAATCAACAGTTGGATACCATGTCAAGTTCAACAACATTTAGAACTTCAAATCGAAGTATCCAAGGATTTGCATTTTCATTATTCAAAAACATTTTCAATAGCTATGCAATATATAATTGTGTTTCCAAATTCTATAAATCGATCCATCAGGCCATGAAACATCATTTCAAGCTTCATAAGTTATCTCCCTCTGATTTAGATCATCAGAGGCTCGTCACTTGTCAAGACTAGACCATCAGGTATAAAACCAAAACCATAATCAAAATAAAAGCCATACCTTGGAACTCATCGTCCTGACTTCATCAGATAACTATCAAATATAGACATATCAGGATCAGGGAGTTTTCTTCATGCAATGCTCTAAACATAATGCCTTGCTAAACCAACATAATCAGCCTTACATAAATCAATGTTGTACCATCACAACAAAAAAGTCATCTCATTATAGTTTATAAGCTAGATCATGACCATGATCAAATTCATTAATATCATAGTATCAATTCTTTCAACCAGGAGACAGGGGGAGCTCTTATCAAATCATGACTTCATTATGCCAACAAGTCATCATAAACCATGCATTATCCATCTGAACTTGATCAAGTCATTATCATAATCATAATACAAGTCATTTATGTCACTAGGTGTAAATACATACACCAAGGATGAGTCATGCAGGTTCCATTTTCATGTTGAATCACAACTATAATTACATCAACCATCATGATAGGAACAAGGAGGCCAATACAAAATCATTTTTCTGAACATTCACATAAGTCATTATGCCCACCTAACATCAGATCATTAAACATCAGGTAAATTCCAAATTTTCTATCGTAGAGAGATCTATAGTCAAAGAATATCTCAATCATCAATTCAAAGCTATTGTCAAACATTGTTCATATATACCAGTAAACCAAATCATGCCAACCTCTTGTAGCAGAAACATAGTGACATATCTATATGTGTGTCCCGATCACCTACAAACACAAATTCAATCTGCATGTTCATGTTATGGAAAACATTCAAGCCTTTCCTGCTTGCATATCTAGCTATCTACAACACACCTGTGGAGCTAAGATCTTTCAAGTGTCCATTCGGTTTCATGCACAATACTTCATTATGTGGTCAACAATTTAACCCAACAACTTTAGGAATTAGATTACAGAGGCAGAATATGTTAGAAATATCTTGATCAAGAATTGAGACAGCTTTAGAAAGCTTTAGATGATGGTCAACTGTAGTCAAACCTCTAGACGCTCCCTACATATTAGCATGGGAGCACCTTTAGCTACTTGGATGCTCTCTGGGCCTTAGCATGCATGCGTCAAGGGATGAGATCGCCAAGATTTGTGACCGAGTCCATAACATAAACCCTAATTTCTGTACAGGCTTTATATCTAAGACTTTGCTGCAGATCAATACTATTAGATACACATAAATCATACTTCCTCAAGACAAAATGAAAATAGTAGTATGAGTAAGAGTCTTGAGAAGAGATTCTCCCTCTAAGTGGGGATCTGCATCATTCATCTTCATTCATATCATCAACATGTCTCTACTAGAGTCAAGCAACAATAGATCTTGTTAGATCATAAACATATATATATCATGGCTATCAGCATCATGACATCAATATTTCATCAAAGGTTAGACTCGAAGCCGCAGATATATGCAACATCATATCTCAGAGATTATGAACACAATAACACTTTTTATCAAGTCACTCCATTAAGTTAGGGTAGCCATAGTTACTCATCTCATCAAGACATGCCCATAGTTAGTAAGAGATCTAGATATCAATCTTACACTTATACTTCTAACATCAAGGTTACCATGCTCTTCATGATCAATTAGGTCATTCAATAAAAATTTACCAAAACAACAAGAGTATCAATCTCTCTTTCCATATGCTTTCATCATGCTTATCACAAGCATTACCAACAGACTCATGTATAGGAGTCAATGAGCATCCTTCTATATGAAATCTATCATGACAAGTATCAAGAGTATCATTTATTTAGCCTTCTTTCTAGGATCATAGATGTTAGGCAAACATCAAGTGTACCAATGTATCAACATTAGATAGCCTCATAGAATCCAAGAAGATCAAAATGTTCAACACCAAGTGCATCTTTTCATCATAGGAAACATGGATCCAAGTCACTTTTATATGCATGTATGAGTTATTAAAGAAAGAGACATTCTCATTATACCTTAGGTCTTACCGAGCCAATAGAACATACCATGCATAATTTGAGGTATTCAAATACCTATGCACCTTTTTATACGCATCTTGTAGTGCTAGCCACATTTTCAACAAGAACCTCTTTATCTCTTTCGAGATATGCATCTCAGAATGATCCTCAAGAAGGATCTACTCATCACATATCATCAAGGAAGTTAGAAACATCCATATACTCAAATACATATGTAGGAAGTACAAGCAATAAAAATAATAATAAGATCTATAAGTCTAACACGTAAGAAGCATCCTAAATCAAGAAATGCTTATCTTAAATGAGAGGTGATCCTATCCCTCTTGAACCAACCTTCAAGAGCCCTCAATGTCCATGGTTCATATACCAATGTTGCCTTCAAGTATCCAACCAGGTCTGCTAGGGATTATCCCATCTAGGGCTTCATCAAATCTCCCACAAGTGCTTGAGTATCTTCACATTGACCATACTAGGTTTCATATGTCATATCGTTTCCATAAATCAGGGTTTCTCTCCAACCCTAACCTCATAGAATCCATTAAACCCTAATAATCAAGTTTCCTAGGGTTTTATTCAAACCCTAGAATTCTTTTAGGTATCCACTGTAGGAATTTACAGGGTAAGTTCCTCAGAAAGAACACCAAAAGGACACCGCTCACAACCAGATCTCAAATCAATACACCAATATTTTTGACGTGGTTAAAACCCTCAGAGAGGGAAAAAGTCCATGGCCTGCGCCAACGTGGCTACTACAGGCAATTTATTAATAAAAGAATGAAAATTTACATAAGCTTCTCTCATGCACGGTTAACCTACAAATGACCCTCCATACGCTTTAAATAGAATTCATGGACCAATCGGGTGTCAAGCCACGGATCAAGTGGCGGTA
>APFE030751701.1:235131-246904 GCA_000404065.3 Pinus taeda
ATCACAAGAAAAATTATTGATGACATTTATTGATTATTTTTTTCAAAATTTTACCTAGAGGTCACAAGAGTTGAGACTTGGCTTTGATACCCTATGTAACAACCCACAATTTAAATATACAACTAATTAGAACAATAATGCGATTTATAATCAACACACATCTATTCAACTAATTAATATAGAATTTAAAAAAATATGAGTAGAGACAACTTACTTGTAGCGATGATATTCCTTACTTGTGATTTCAGAGTTGAACACTATTTGAATCCCACTAATCGCAACAAAGTTTTGGGGATGACTCTCCACCCTGTTGAAAATAGCAACAAGAAATGCTAAAAATAGAAATGCTATAAATAGCATTGCTATAGATAGCATTTCAGGTACTAGTGTGGAAAATAGCAACAAGGAATGATAAAATAGAAATACTAAAAATAGCATTGCCATAAATAGCATTTCATGATATATTCCAATTTTAATTAGTCCCTGAATTAAAATTGAGAATTAAAATTCAAATTTAGTCTCACTACCTGTTTGAAAAATAATTAATTAATTCATCTTGAGTTAATTAGTTGGAAAAAATCAAACATGAAGTCTTTGTGAAGACATGCAATAGTTATCCCTTTGATTGAGGAAGTTATCCCTTAATTAAGGAGATAAGGATGAGTTGTAATTAATTAGCTTAGTTAACTGAGTTAAGTCGAGTTAAATTAGTTCGAAATAGTTGGAGGAATTGATTGTGAGTTCAGTTAGTTAATGCATGCATACATGCAACTAGTGTTCTCCAGATAACTGAATATTCTCTCATAAATAAATTATGCATGTCAATTCAGAGAAAGACCTAGTTGAGATTAAATGAAGGGACAATGTACTATCAGTTGGAGGAATTTTCCTATAAAGGAAACTCATCCATGCAGAAGGAATTCACTCCTTTATGATTGCACAGTTATTTCAGAGGTCAGTGTTGTGTGTGAGGTGAGAATTACACAGGTTGCAGCTGGAGGACCTAGGAGAAACTGCGCAAGGAAATAGGAGGCTTGGAGGACTGAAGGAAGGCATATGTGTTGTCTATTTTGTCTATGAGCAGTAGTGAGGGATTGTACTAAGAGTTGGATAGCTTGAGAGCTAAAGCTTTGTGTAACCTTGAGATATTTCCACTTGTATGATAATATAGATAGCAGGGCTTTTAGTTGAGGCTTTCTCCAGAGTATTCTTCTGTGTTTCATGTGTGATTGAATCTTCTTCTCTGTTATATGTGTTCTATTTGATCTTGCTCAAAATCGATTAAGCTTCCGCAAGTTTCATTATAGAAGTGGATTAAGTATTTTGCTTTAGTACATTGCATAATCAATTTATTCTACGGTGAAATTTCTACACACCCAACCGTAGGCTTAGTTGCACATAATCTTTCTACAACTGACCACCCCCGAGCTCTCAATCAATGTACTCCTGCTAGGGAATCCTTTGTCTCACAACACTTTTCTCCCAAGAGAATGGATAAATCTCATCCTCCTCTTCGTCCATTAAGTAGACAAAAATATGGAAACGGGTCCACATGCACACATTCCATGGTCAACATGCAACTTTATTTATTTATTTTAAGTTTTACTTAATTTAATATTTCTCTTAATTTAACTCTTTCTTATTTTATTTCTTTGTACTTTTTGTTACCTTTACTTATTCTTACTAATTTTATAGTTTATATATATATATATATACACACACACTTGAACTCTAGTTTATTATTTACTATTATTATTTTCTTTCTTTATTATTATTTATTTATTTATATTTTAATACTATATTATTTATTATTATATTAGGGGGTATTACAAAACACAGGGCTCCCATACTAGGAATCATGGCCCTTACTATTAGCCCTGATACAATAACAAATAAGGCTTGGAGTCAACAACTTAGGACTACCAATCTACCATCAACAATATACACTTGAATTGTTGAAGGAGAGCTCAAATTAGCCCTTTCAGTCCACATACTTTGAACACTTCTAGCAGATTCCTTGCCACCTCTTCTACTGCTCACAAGTACTTCTGCAACTTCAGAATGCTTGCATCTTTAGTTGAACAACCCGCCTCTATAAACCTTCTAGATGCTCCTAGAATGATTGAACATATGCCCACATATATGCCCTCTAGAAACCTTCTTGCTCCACCAAGATGCCTGCTCTCAGGGTCTTCACAATTCCGGCCTCTTCTCAATGATATGCCCACTTAAACTCACTGAACTAGGGCATTACCACACAACCCTCTTATCACATATTTGTCACATCAAATCTCTGAACTAGGGATCACAAAGTATCCCTCACACATAGTCCTCTTTGCTCCTTCAAAGATAATAGGCTTAGGGCTTCTTGGTCAACCCACACAACAATGAATCCCTACTAGGTTCATTGTACTTAGGGCCCTCAGACAAAAACCATCACATCAACAACTTGACACATAAGTTTGTTGAACATAGAGCTATAAACAACCAAATCACAAAATAATGATTTGGTACATAATCCAGTGTACTTAGGGAACTTAAGAGACTGTCACCTAACTGTGATATTCCACCTCCAACATCACAATGCTTGAGCAAGATAACACGATGTCCAATACCCTATTGGACATACCCTCCAACCAACAACGAATCTCCTTAGGCATTAGCCCATACGTAGCCCTACCACAAACCTTATTCCACCTTCGACTTTGGTCATATCACAGTCCTGTAGTAACCCTAACTCAGCCTATAATAACCCTTTTTCATGGTCTGACAGGTCCTTTTTCCTTGTGTTGTGACCTGAGGCAACTTGAGCCTCTTTTCTGCATGCATATACACCTTACAACTACCTTTTCTAGTAGAATAGGGGCTCGAACCTTCTCCCATAGACCTACGACCCTTTATCCTCCACATAATCTAAAACTTGGCCCTTTTCAATCCTTCCTTAGACTGAAATTATCAGCTGCCCAAAACAGATCGAACTCCTCGTTGAGCTTGGAAAACTTGAACTAGAACAAATTAGAAACTCCCTTATTGTTTCGGCTCCTTGAGGCATAACAAATCACCTTGCTAAATGTCTCTTGAGATATCATTGCACATGGATGGATGCTCCAATGGCCTTCATCTCTTTCTTACTTATAGTATCTATGAGGGTGACCTTTAGTCCCCAAGGGTCATGACATAATACCAAGCCGACTTGAGTTTAATTTACAAAACCAAAACTAACATTAGAAAAGAGTTTTATTCCATTGATTAAGACACTCCATTATAACCTTATATCTGTCCATCAAAGGTGCCCTCTTGTAAACAATTTTGGGTGTGGAGTGTGATTATCTTCTTGATTAAGAGGTCTTGTTTTAGTTGGGTGTATACCCTGAGAAGATTATACATCCCTCCACGTGGGGGGAGGGTCGGGGAGGGAGGTGGGGTGTGGTGGGGGGGGCCATCCCTCCCGGCTAGGTGGTCCAAGAGATAGCAGGCCCCTGTTGGGGATTCAAGGATAATGCACTTGAAGTTAAAAGTAGATGAAAAAATACCTTGTAAAATATTGTAATTTCATAGTCAATTTGAGTCTTTCATTAAAATGATCTAATGGTAGAAGTTATGTTAATATATGGTTTTTTCCCCTAGAAGGCAACCCTCAGTTTATATGAGGGAATTGTATTGCGATTCTGAATTATTATTCAGAGAGAGAGAGATTATGTGAGAGTGAAGAAGAAATTACAACAGATTTGTTGTAGGTTATATCTCTTCATTTTTCTAGATAATATAAAAAGAAGGATTGGCTGTTTCTCCATAGACGTAGCCCAAATTGGGTGAACCATGTATATATGTGTCTCTCTTATTTTATGCGTTTCTGTATTTGTGTTTCTGCAATATTGTATGTTTTTCATTGCTCCGTTAATTAATTTCTAACAAACAATTAATAAACAAGTAATTTTCTCCTTGGGTTTTTGCCCACAACTTTGGGTCCAAAGCCCATCTCTTGGGTACATTTCCCAAAAACCACTTTTGTGGGTCAACTCCTCACACACCCAATACTCTGGGGTTATGGGAGTACCTACCAAGCTACACATTTCAACATAAAGGTGCCTTGGTAAAATTCTTTGGTGGCATAGAGCTACTATGCCTCAAGGTTTCTTGGCTCATTACCCTTCCTAGTATAATGCAACTCTTTGAATCTATACCTCACTTCAAAAAAATTAATGTTTTCATCATCATTTTTCACATATCCTCTGGTCATTTCTTCATGTTGTTGAGTAAGAAGAAAAGTTCTATTTTGCAAGATAATAAAGGGATTGGAGTCATATTTCAAATGCTTTAGACTATCCTCCTCTTTAGCTTGATTATAAGGGAATTCTTCTTTAGTATGGAAATCATTACAACATTGACACCGAGGAAAATCCACTTGATTTATCATATTAGTATGGGAAAGAGATTTAGGTACATTTTGTTGAGGGATGCTCTTGCTACTACCTTGGTTTTGATTCATTCTTGTGGCGCTATAATTTTTATATAGAGGTTTGGGAGGATAATTAGGATGGGAACCTTTTCCCTTGTCTAAGACACTCAACCGATCCATGATGGCAAGTTGTCCTTGCATGATCTCATTAGTAATGTCACACGGAATGGGTCGAGGTTGCGGACAAGCTCGACCTCCCTAGTATCTAAATATATCTAGTGACAAGCAAGCCAATCAAAAACTATCTTTCTCTAAATATGCAATTAAAAACAAAGGTAAACAAGCGTTTTAGGCCTACCTTGGATCCAATGCAAGTTTTTGGAAGCCTCGCTCCTTTGATCCAAATGAGCTCCCTTGTAGCAAGTCTGCAAACACAAATCGGCAAACAAATTAAATAGCACCTGAAAAGCCAATGTCATAAAGCATATCCATCATAATGATCAAGGAATTTATGAAACAAACCACATAAGACAATTTGTTGAGAAAAATGAATCTGATTGTATTAATTAAAATCAAAGAAGAACTTTACAACCTGTGCCTTGATGTTGTACAAGCTCCTCCCAGGGTCCGACAAGAAGTCTCCTCTACTTTGACAAGTTTCACTCACTTCCCAATGAAGCCAAAAGGTGTGTGATCTCTCCTCTCAAGCTTAACTAGGAAGTCCCAATTCCATCAACATTTACCCTTAAAAATGTTCAGCTTCTAACCTGTCCAGCAACTGACCCAATTCCTTAATTTATAGTGCAATGGAGGGAAGTTACTAGGTCCTCCTTCAAAGGGATAAAGCCCTCCTTCAAAGGGATAGCTCCTCCTATCAAGGGATTAGCTCCTTCTCTTTTGGAATGCATGAACCACCTTGGAGCGAACAATCCACGTCAAAATCCTTCTAGAAACATCTAGAATTAACCCAAAAGTGAGCTTTTTAGGATAAACTTGCGCCTTTTTGACTTTTACAGGGGTACGCACCCACCCCTTTACAGACAGAGCATGCAGGTACGCAGGTATTATGAACAAGGGATGCGGTTCCGCAGGTAAAAGTAGGATAAAGTGCGGAACCACAGTAATATTGATTTTCAATGTCTTTCTCTCTTTTGCAAAGCTTGACATGAAGAGTTGAGGTCTGAGACTTGCTTAGGAGGCTAGTATAGGTGATGATAGACCCATACTGACTGCAAATGATCATGGTGATGATATTTTTGTGTAACACGGACTTCACTGTTTATGCACCCGAACTTATATGTTCCCTCAGGTTCGCACATGTATGTCACTGTTGGGGGTTTGGGGTGATGGCACATAACCAAACCCACTGATTATAATATTGCCAATAGATACATATTCTGCCTTTATATTCCGATATATACATATTTCTCTACTCCGATAGTGTATTCAAATATAATTATGATTCCACCTCCAATAGTGTAAATGCATATATATATGAGTCTTCTGCCTCTGATAGTGTATTTACATACATATACACTATATTGCTCTCGATAGCTCCCGATAGTGTATTCTTTGGCATTCTTTGCCATACTTTGCTCTGATAGCTCCCGATAGTGTACTCTTTGGCATCCATTGCTCCAATAGCTCTATTTGCTTCCTTTGATGACTCTGTTTTCTTCCTCTAGCTTCTCTGATAGCTCTGTTTTCTTCCTTCGATGGCTCTTTTTGTTTCCTCTGGCTCCTCAAATATTGCCATATTGATATCAATGACAATCTATGTCAACAAACTTCTTTTTTTTCTTCTCCACATATTGGTATATTTTTCTTTATATCTGATAGAAATATATTATGTGTTGGTTTTTTTAGGAAACCATCTCATGTTTCTTCTCTAATCACATGTTATATGCCCAAGATTGTGGCATTTGTAACATTTTATATTTCACTTGAATAAGCAAGTGAATGAATTATGTTTTTTGTTTCTATATTAATTAGGACCTCTAACTTTATTTCTTGTAATTTTGCTTCTAGAGGTATGATTAGGGACTCTAAAATCATCCTTGGCATAAGCTCTACAATCCCTTACTTTATGTCCAATGTTTGTTCATGAAAAATAGGGACCAAGAACTATAGTTTGATACTAGGTTGAGAAGGATTGTCTTGGTGAACCAACTCTTATAAAGTTTTTTTATTTTGGGGAAGATTCAACTCTTTGTTAATCCTCTTCTCCTATTTCAGTGTGATGTGTATTTTGCAGGGACCTCTTGGGGCTATAAGCATATATTTTAGGTGTATTAGTTCATCTAAAGTCATCTGAATTTCTTCCCTTGATTCCAGTTTGGTTGGGGCTTTGAAGAATACTAGCATGACCTTCTAGATTTTCCTCAATTTTATTTTATGGTGCCTTAGGTCTTTTGTCTTCTTTGCATGAAATCTTTCCCACATAACCAAGACTTGTTTTTTTGCATGGTGATCTTTGACTATTGAGAACAACATATGGAATTTGGGAATTTTTTAAGTTTTTGTTGCACTATTCTACCTCATTCCTTAATGACAATATTTCTTCTTCAAGATTCTCACAATTTTATTATTTTTCCTTCAAATAGTTTTTCATCACATCTATTCTCTTAGCTTCATCTAGCTAAATTTTCAAGGAGTTGTCTTCTTCAAATTTACGCTCTTCTTCTTTAGTTTTTGATCAACTTTTCCTTATAACTTTTGTTAATCCTCAACCTTTTCCTTTAGTTTACTTGAAAACTTTTCTTCTCTCTTTTTTGCTTCCTTTTCTTGAAGTCTCAAGAGGAAAAAAAAAATTTGATCAATGTTATGGCTCTTCTCTTGAAAGATTTACAACTATTGTTTAAGACTTGTATTTTCTTCTCTAATTATGACTATTTTTTCATGGGAATCCACAAATTCTACTTAAAAATAAATGGTGTAGCATTTTACTAGATATGAATTTCCCTTCTTATTGTCTTTATCTTCATTAAAAGACTTTTTTTCATGATTATGGAGAATACTTCTCTTGGGGGTTTGGAGTCATGCCTTTTCTAATTTTCCATCTATGTTTATGAGTTCTACCTTTGATACCAATTGTTGGAAATACTAAGAGGGGAGTGAATCATTGTTTCATTACTTTTAACTATTTTTATATTTTAAAACATTTGATGCACATAAATCATGAAACATAGATCATCATAATAAAAACTTTTACAACTTTCATAGGCACCAAACTATAGGAAATTTCATGATCTTAATTGAGCACCATCTTAGTGAATGTTGGCACCAACCTACATGAGACACCAATTCCCCATTTGAGCACCAACTCAATAAACTATAAGCACAACCTGCATCTTCACGTTGGTCCTTGGATCTATAATCAATAACCTTTGGTCCTCAACAAATTCTTTTGGGATTTTTCATATAACCATAAAACTCTTAGGTTTCTGCCTTCAATATTGATCATAGTTATTTCACATGTACATCTTAAATTTCTACTTGCCAACTAGTCTTCTTAACTTGGCTCTTTAGACTTGATCTCCTACACATTAGTTCTTTTTATTTGATCAAAAGGAGGTCTTCCTATTCGTTGTTTCAACTTCCTCAACTCTTTCTATTAACTATTCAACGTTTATTAATTAGGCTTAGTATATGTTCAAATATAAGGTCTTCCCTCCTGGTATCTTATACTAATTGTTGTAGATTTCGTTCTACTACACAGGTATTTTCAACACACTTGGAACCAAACATACATTACAACCTTAAAGGTCTTATTTTTATGACCTATCAACCTTTTCACTAAACACTAAACTTATTCATCCCATAGGCCTATCACAAATGTTGTCCATGATTTCCATGTTCTTACTGCATTTATGTCAACAGTAGCGCTTGATCCTATCATCATCATCTTAACCTCAAAACTACTTTAGGTAACAGCTCCCTTAACATTTCCTTTTCCAACCAAGCTTCATCTCTAAATATCCCTACAACAATTCTCCAAAAAATCTTAGCGACCTTGAAAATCACACTAGAAAATGGATTATGGCAATAATGCAACATCAAACACAAACTACACTTTAATTATGCCTTCAAAATACAACAAACTATCCTTCAAACGAGACCTAAACTTATCCTTCAATGCACTAGAACTTGGCCCTCAAATTATACTTGAATTTGTAGCTCACAAATCTATGTCTTGACCTTCAATATAGTCTAGAAATTATCTTTCAAACAACATAATTTGACCCCGATAAAATGCCTAAAACTTGGCCTCAACAAAGTTCAAACTTCAATGGCTAAAATTTGCCTTCAATGTGCCTAAAACTTAGACTCTAGAATAGCTTTGCAACTCACCTTCTAACAAGGACAAAAAGTGTTCCCAAAGAGTGCCAAAAGCCCTTCCAAAAATGTTCCAAAAACACACTACTGAAAAAACCTCTCCAACTCGACTTCACTTCGATTGGTTCATGAGGTATGGACCTAAAAATTTCTCTTTCAATTTCCTAGGAAGACATGAAATGTCTTGATTGAGTGAGTATAAAGGCTCCTTCTCATGCCTATTTATAGCGCATCAGATTAGGCTGACTTTTCTGTTGTCTAAGCTAACTTGTCCACTAGCTCAACTAACTTGTGCGATTGGAAAAAATGTATAATATATATTAAAAATAATCTTTTTTCCGCAACTGAGAGGAGTTAAATGGAATGCTACAGGGCTTGGAATAAGCTTTTCAAACATATATATTATACTCCCATTTGAGCTAGATAATTAGAGTAAAAATGCATTCAAATATAGGGTATCTAAATGGGGCATCAAAAATCTAAAAATGATATTTCCAGAAGGCATGCCATATATTTTTGGAAGGATATCAAAATATGTTATTTTATCATGTAGCTTTCTCATTGATTTGGACAACCTTTAAAATTAATAACAATTGTTTTCAATATCTATTGGACTATAGTCCCTGACAATTTTACAGTAATAACCTACTAATCTTAAGAATAATCTAATATTCTTCAAGGTTTATGGGATTGACCACTATATCATAGCTTTAATATAGATAAGGTCTACTTTGAGACCTTCAATGGATACAAAATCACCCAAATATTTAATATTGTAAACACCAAAGGTACACTTGCAAGGATTTGCATATAGTTTTTTTCTCTTCCAATAGTTTTAAGACCCAATTAACATGCTGCATATTCTCTTCCCAAGATTTACTATACATTAGTATGTCACCAAAAAATGGTAGCACAAACTTTCTAAGGAAGAATTTGAAAATATAACTCGTCAAACTTTGAAATGTCCTAATTCAAAATGGCATAACCAAAAACTCATAATGACATTCATATGTTCTAAATGCTATATTAGAAATGTCTTCTTACCTCATATTGATTTGATGATATTCTGAGCATAGAACTTAGTAATAAAATTTCTCCATTCAATTCATCAATGAAAACAATAGGAAACTGAACTTTGATGATTATGTTATTCTTGACACATTTCCAATTGGGTAAATCTAAGGTTGTTGGGAGGAATGATTCGAACCTCCCCATTCAGGTTTAGTTCATATAAGTGACATGAGAAACCTTGGTGTAATGACTTTGAGCCTTGTTGAAAATTAATAGTCCCTCAAGGAAAGGAACATGTATATTCCTCACACAGAATACAAAGGTATTTTCTACCTGAAAATTTATTGTTACATATTCCATGAACCTTCCTTGTTTGTAACCATGTCCACTAGTGAAGAGAAAGCACTTTGGCTAGATTGAATGATGTTTAATTTTAACATTTCTTGAATCACATTCTCAATCTCATTGTTTTATGAATATGGATAACTATAAGGCCTAATTTTGGGTGGTACACCTTGCTTGCCAATGAATAGCATGGTCATGGTAGTGAGTAGGAGGAATACACTTAGTTACCTCTCCAAATAAGAGGAAATAATTGTAGACAACTCTTTGGAGATCCATTTGGGTAGACCATATAGATATTTGAAAATCTAGTGAGAACAATTGTACAATTACACCATCACTTCCATTTTTGAGGAATTTTGTAAAGTTGATAGACCATACCACTTTAGACAGTTTCCCTTGGATACCTTTAAGCTTAATTTCCATGCATGTTGAGGAAAATTTCATGAAAAGGTAATGGAAACTAAGGGTTACTGTTCGAGTTATTGTGAACATCGCACCTATAATACATTAACAACACATTTAAATTGCAATTATAAGATCATCCAATAGATATTCCCCAAGTTTAAATTTCACTTCTCTCCCCTTATTAATATCAATACTATGGCAATTCCATGAATAATTTATAGTATCAGTAACTAAAATCATTACTTATTATCATTTTAAAACAGATTTAATTTAATATTTTAAAAATATAAAAACAAAATTGTCTCGGGGAAACTCAATTGTTTAATTTGAAGTTTGTGATATCGATGAAACAACATAGACCCAAGTCTGAATCCCTTAGATGTTTAGCTATGTCCATTTTATACATGTAAGTGAATTAGGAAATTTGAACCTCAAACATAAAATTTCATTTTCATAACCATACATAACTATATTGGCCACCATCCTTCTCATTAAAATTTATAATATTGAACATATAAAATTTTATATTTACCATCAAAGAACATCAATCTTCAATATAATTACATTCACACATAAAATTTCATTTTCAATTATCCATCATCTTTTTCATTAAAAGTTATATTAAACAAAAAAATGTGTGCCATAAAAGAACATCAATCTTCAATGTGATTACATTGTTGATATCTTGTTGTAATTAATTATTTTAGCTACCCATCATCCTTATCATTAAAATTTATGATATTAAGCATATAAAATATATACCATCTAAACATATGGGCATCCATTTTCAGTGCCATTACAATGTTGGTATTTTGTTCAAACTAGAGTGGCCCATAGCATTCATGATATGATATTATTTTTCATATACCAATGTACACAATTGCATGCATAATACAATATTATTTTTTCATAGAAATCAAGCCACAATAGCATGCATAATATAATATTATTTTTCATAGAATGAAATCAAGCCACACAAGTAGGATTATTATCATCCCATGGAATGCATAATACACTATTATTAGTACCTTCCATCTGGCAATGGCCAGGGACTATAGTAATCTGAAACCACGATGTTAACATTAATTGACCTATTTGTGACCTGCTTCTTAGTGCCGATTGAGGGAATATACCAAAAGTTTTTTTGTACATAATAATTCACTATGTTGTTTGGCCTCTTCCCGAGGTGGGAGGCAAAAACATAGATTATAAATAATTATTTTTTTCCAATCAGTATTAGAGTAGTTTAAAACATCCCGTTAATGCTAACATTAATCC
>APFE030751703.1:0-14874 GCA_000404065.3 Pinus taeda
TAGAGTAATAACAAATTGCTATGCTACTTTCTACTTAAAAAAAAAAAAAAAAAATTCATAAAGAATGGATAGAGATGAGTCTCCCTTAAATAATAGAGATTCTTGGGATCTTCCCCTTTCAACTTCTTCTTAGGTTCTCCCCTTTCCTCAGTTATGTGAGATTCACTTATTTCTTTCCTTTTGTTTTTCACTTTAATTTTTGGACAATTCCTTTTTATTGTTTACATACTCATTCATTAAAATAAATGAATCTTGGACATGTTTGTTTTCTTCTTGGACTTTCCAAACTTCCCTTTCCTCAACTTCTTGGTCCTTGCAATGAAGGCTTGCGATATTTAATTTGACTCAATATCATCCTTTTCCTTGATCCTAGATTCTTCTAATATACATTGAGCCAACAGTTCATCAAAATGTGTGGTATCTTTCTTTGAGTAGATTTTAGTTACAAAACTAGTCTAATGAGGTGGAAAAGTATTTAGTACACATATAGTCATCTCAGAATCTATAACAATCTCTCCAAGCCCTTGTAACCGATCTCTTATTTGGGATATATTCATTAGATAGGTTTCCATATTTTTTTATTTCCTTATTCTATATAGTTGATTCCTCAAGGAAATATTTTGAACTCATGTACTTACAGAGTACAACTTTACCAGCTTACCATATATAGACTTTGATGTCTTCAAGTCAACAACAAAGGGAACAAGATGATCTTTAATTAGTTCAACAATGATCCTTTATGCTCTTAATTCTCCCTTATTTTACTTTGCTAAATGTCGAGTATTCTCTTTTTCTGGTACGACTACTCCTCCATGGACATACATCATGACTTCATTCTCTGATAGTGCCAAGTCAATCCTCTTATTACATGTTAGGAAGTTTTCCTATCCAATGAGCTTATTACTTTCCTTGCAAAATGTATCCATTTTGTCTATAGATTGATACATAGAAGTTAATATACTACTTACTTTCCTTCCATGAATCATCCTTCTTGATGATGCCTTCAACTATCTTGATGCTTTCAAGACCTCCAAGGAGACTTCAAATATGTCCTATAAAGATGTTTTATAGGATTCCTTCAACAATGATATATTCAAACAACTTAAAATAGTAAATGATGATATCAATATACCTTCATTCTTCCTCTACTTCGAGATGATGTACTAAAGAATATTCAATAAGAGCTTCTCCTTCCTTCCTTTAATGAGACCTTGATGATGAGGTGTTCTTTAACAAAAGCTTGATGTGGAAACCCTCCTTATAGATCAACATGTATTTGTAACATCCCTCCCTTAATAATAAATAATAAATAATAAGAACTAATAAAAATAATACAAAAATAATAATTAATAATAATAAAAAAAATAATGAATAATAATAAATAAACCACTTAATAAATAATAAATAATAATAACTAATAAAAATAATACAAAATAATAAGTAATAATAAAATAATGAATAATAATATAAATCATAATAAAAATAAAAAATAAACAAAAATGATATTAAAAAGAAATAAGTAATAAAATAAAAAATAGTAAAAATCCAAAATACAAATAAAAAATGATATTAGAATAGTAATAAATAAAAAGTAATAACCATATTAAAGCCTCTAATAAAAGAAGGAAGTTATCAAAAGAAGGAAATAAAACAAGAAGCTTAAAAAAATCAAAGGAAGTAAAGAAAAGCAGCATGGCAACACTGGAGCGGTGTGCATGTGGTTCCCCTTCCAATGTTTTGTTCTATTTAATGAATGGTGAGGAGGATGGGAGGGGTTCCACCATTCCGAGGTTCTATCTTTCATTCTCTTGGGAGAATGGTATACTAAGACTTAGGAATACTGGCAGTAGTCGTTGATTGAGGGCTCGGGGGTGGCCAATTGTAGCAGAATCCTGCGCAATTGAGCCTACGGTTGGGAGGAGAGTCATCCCCAAAACCCTGTTGGGGTAAGCCTATTTCTACCACAAGTAAGCCACATAATTTTTACAAACCCTCACTATGTCGTCGTTTTGAGGCGATTTTCTATGTTTGTGTTGGATCTATCCGTTTTGAGGAAATTTTCTACTGCAATTTTTTTTTTTTTTCTATAACCTTTCTAGCAGGTTCGACCTGCAATTAGAAATAGTATAGATGACCGTATAAGTGCCATTATTCACTGCCTTTAAACTTCTCATCTTCCTCAAATTCAAATGTGAGGCGCTGGTCAGAACAGGTCTCTGGTAACCCACCCGAAGAAGATGAGAATTATCATCTATATCATGAAAGGTGA
Organism: Pinus taeda; assembly: GCA_000404065.3. Lineage (NCBI taxonomy): Eukaryota > Viridiplantae > Streptophyta > Pinopsida > Pinales > Pinaceae > Pinus > Pinus taeda. The sequence goes on from APFE030751703.1 coordinate 2,270, forward strand.
CTTGCTGTGCCTGACCTGTAGCCGGAGATATGCGACGGGAGTATGGAGATGTGCTCGCTGGTAATTATTTAATTAAGTCCCCGCTTCTGCTTTGGTTTCAACATTGTTCAGCTCAATTTAATGTAAAAGATCCTCCGGTTAGTCTAATCTCAGTCAAATATATTTTAATTCAATACAATGCAATATAGAATGTTCCTAATCTCCATTAAAGCTATTTCGGCTAACAAATAAACGGGTTCAGGTTTCCAACAGCTCTCCATTCTTTAAAATAGCAGGTAGTTGAACCGAATACATAGTACTGTTTGCGGTAAAAGATCTAACCACCAGTCGATGCGTTTGTAAAAAAAAAAATCTTACGATGTCTATATTGTCTTTGTATAAATAAATCTGTCGCGCAATTAGAAAAACATTATAGATCTCTGCCTCTGGTTTGGATTCAGATGGGGTTCAAATGGGTCCAAAATAAACCAGTAAATTCAAACCCTTAATTTAGTCCCCACACCTAGCTGGTCTTGATCTGTGACTCTGGTGTGTGAAGCCACCATTATTGTAAAACGCCATTATTTCTTGTCGTGGTATGTTCTCTCAGTATGGCTTCGGCCTGTCACGAGTCCTTCGCTTTCTTGATTTTTTTTTCTTTTATTTTTGTTAACAAAGTACCAATTGTGTAGAAGGAGACGTGGACACTATATGATATTTTCCTCTCTTTTGCCAATGAAGCAACCTCTGTTTAGACAAACGAACTTTTAAACTCTGTTTTGTTTACAACGCCAAAAAAAAAAAGGGGGCACAACAACTGCGTAAAATGCGGCCCTCTTTACTCTGCTTGAATGACCTCTTTACTCTGCTTGAATGACCGCTTTATTCATTGTTTTGGTTTTTGCAGATCATACAATTTTGAAATTTAGGCATTCACTTTGTGCTCCTAAAAACAAGGAACAAACTTGGCACTTCCATGTACATTCCATTTTACAGGTGGAGATTTCCTCATGTTACAATGAGGAAAACTATTGCTGGGCTTTTTCCAACTATTGATGGGAATGCCAATCACATCTTTACACGACAAACTTATCTCCATTGACTGCCTTTGTTAGTGCATCAACTGCATTATTCTTTGATCTGCACTTTGTCAACTTGACCACACCTCGGTCCTCCATTTTCCCAACAAGTGTTACTTCACATCGATACGCTTACTCTTTGTTGCATCATAAGTTGATTTCTTGGTCATTGCAATGACACTTTGGCTATCACATGCTATTTCCAAACTACCTTGCTAGATATCGGTGTTGTTGCATAATCTTAATAATCAGACAGGTTCTTTAATAGCTGTTGTTAGAGTAAGATATTCTTCTTTTGAATTAGTTAATCCAACAAAGGGTTTTATCTTACTCATCTAGCAACTGCTATTACAAATAAATTAAATACGTACGCACTTGTGGATGTCGTTTATTGTAGGACGAGGCAAAAATGCAATTACTGTGGAATTCCCGATATAGCTTCTGAAGTATTTTTATTATTGCACCAATGTGCATATGCATGTTTCTCCTTGATAGAATCAACCAATTCAGGTGCCCTCATGGTTTTGCTCATGGATGCTCCAAAGTTTGACTATTCTTCTGCAACAAAACTCCTGTATGAGTGTCTTTTGATGCAAAAGAGAAAATCTGAAAAATCTTTTCATAGTTTGGGCTTACCAAGATTGGTGCTGATCAGATTGCCCTCTTTGATTTCTGAAATGTTTCTTTACTTTCAGCAGTCCATTTGACATCTTAATCCTTCTTTAACATGTTAGAAATGGATTTAACAATCGTAGCAAAAATATAAATCTTCTAATAAAATTAATGTTGATAAAGAAAGATTGGATTGCCTTATGAGGTAATGGCTTGGATTGATGTTAGAATTCTGTTAGTTGTCTCTAGAGTTATGTTGGAACTTAAAAAAAAAGGTTTTGGAATGTCATGTCTCCAGAAGTTCAATCCTTGATCAGGAATATCTTGTTGAGTGTGAAATGGCCGTAACTAAATTTTGTTTTGTTCACTGATGGTTTGATACTTCCTATCGTGTGAAAGGAAGGGGGAATGAGTAAAAAAAAAAAACAGAAAACTGTAAACAGCTTTTGCAGATCCCTCTATGGAATTGTCCGTTTTGCTTGGGTTTCTGGATAGTGGGTATAGTTGATTCTTCAATAAAACCAAAATGGGTTCTGAACCCGACGTGAATCGAACACGCAACCTTCTGAAACTCTGCCCATTTGTCTTACCATCTATATTTTATAAAAGTTTCCTTTATCATTGGTGATTTGTCAAATTAGGTATTGCAAAATGATTTTTCTCCCATTAGACAGAATTATGATTTTTTTATTTTTATTTTAGAAGCTCCACCTAATAGGATCAACCAATTTTTGTTAGCTCATGTTGCTAAGAGATCTGTACATTCTCCCATGCTCCTAATTATTAGAAAATTTGGAGATGATGATATATTTCTTTTATTAATATTGGATTGCAGCATTTTGTCATGATGATATTGGTATCTTAGTGAATGTAAACGCCAGACAGACAGAAATTTTGGGAGGTGATGATATGTTGCTTTTGTTAATTTTGATATAGAATTTTTAGATGATGACATTGATACCATGTGAAGATCTGGTATACATGTAGATCAGACAATGGTGAAGTAGGGTTTGTCACCATTGTTTTTATTTATTTTTATGTTAAGATACCAGGAAAAAGCTTAAATTTGGACTTTGATTTGAAATTAAAGCTAAATTATATACTTGTTAAACACTCACATTCCACCGTTTCACCCAAGTCTACACTATGCCCTTTATCATGAAAGGGACGTTCAGTGACTACTGGCTTTTGCCCTGCTATTCAGGGATCATGTCTCATGTCACATGCATGCTGTTGTCAATTCATTCACTTTCGACTAAACAATGTTTATTGTAAGCTTGAATTCACTCGGTCTAGAATCAACAATGCTTAACGTTACCATGGTTTACTGCCCAGAAATAGAAAAATGAAAGCTACGAAGTCCACACGGTTTTCTAGTAAATGGTATCCGCATTTATTTATTTATTTATGTCTGTTTCCTATATTATTTAGTTTCTTGTAAGTTCTAACATTTTCATTCATGTTCTAAGACTTTAAGCCTTTTTATGAGAAGTAGAAACAACAAATAAATAAATAAGCTACAGTCCCAACATTCAATTGGTATTTTGAATTTATCATTGGATTTTGTTGTATTTTGATGCATGTGTACTTGTCCATCAATGGACAATGTGAATGTGCTCTAAAGTGAAAGGAAAAACAAAGCAGCATACAACAGAAAGGTAAAATCATAAAATGCAAGGTGTTTAAGCGTTAATGTCATAGCAGCAAGTTCAGCACTCAGCTTTATTATCCTGTATATTTTGTCTCCATTTATGATTATTCCACATTATGTATCATCTCCTTTCTTCTGATCTACAAGTGTATCATATACTCAGAGTTTCAGGTTAGAAGTTAAAACACATGTTGATCTGAAAAATAAAATAAATGATTTCAATGATACTATGCTTGTAAAACATCCAACAGGAAAACACTGAATGGCCTAGTAACTAGATCAGCTGGATGAGGATCTAAAATAAGAATTGTCAATTAAGCGTGACTCCCATCCAGACATGGATTCACTAAAGAATTGTGAATGCAAAGATGTTATAAAAGTATTTGAATTATTTTTTGACATGACACAGCCATGTCCATTAACTTGGCAACATTATTAGTTATCATTCAAAACGTGTTCAACTTGACCGTTTCTATCTCATCTTGATTTTGAAACTGTAATTCATTAACATACTTGGCTATTGCTTGTCTATCTTCATGTAGGTACATTGATTCATTCTGATTAGTAGCTTTATAAATTACGTTGTATTCATGAACCGACATCTCATCCTGAATGAATCCTATTGATAACACATCTATCTGCAAACAATTTAACCATTCAATTCCCACGTAATTCGAATGAGAAATCGCGCGTAGCTTTCCATGGATTCAATTAATCAATGGGTGAATCTTTCTGCAGATAGATGAATCTTTTTACAGTTAGTTATACCTCCACATCTATATTTTATTCCGCTATCGTGCTCAGCATTTGATAATCCATTTACATCAGTGGGGTACACTCATTTCATTGTCTGTTAATTCCGCGGGTTAGTACCGCTTTGCTTTCTCAGATTTTGGACACCGGAGGTGCGGCTGGTCAAGCTATGTACGAAACTATATAACAAGTCTGTAAATTTGTAAGTGTATATCGCAAGATTGCAGGTGTCTGAATGTTTCAAATCACAATATGAAGTTGATCAGTACGGACAGATTTCTCGACAAGTTTACAATTTTCTATCTTAGGCAGGTGATTTCACGCCTAATTCTATTGTAATTTAAGGGATTTTGCAATGGTGTTGCCTTCACAGGTGCGGTTGCAGGCAGACCATATAATTAATAAAATGATTATTTTTTTTGTGTTGGGGAGGAATAACCTTCCCCGTCATCCGATCCGGTTTTGGGTCGGGTGGCAGTGTCTCTTCTTTATGGTGTGGAATATTGTTATGCTTGATTCATAAATTTTATGTCATATTAATATTACTTCACCATTTATCATATTAATTTACTGTCATAGATTAACACATGACATGAAAATAGTAACTGAATGTGATTAAAAGGAAAATAGTACTAGTTTTTCTTCATAAAAAGGTTTACGTGGGTTTATCCAGAAAGCTCCACTATGCAATTATGTTGTCCAGTCATGAGGACTATTCATGATCATTTTCTTCATGGGCCTTAACTGGTTAAAAGGCATCCGCTTTCTAGATACTATACTTTCCATAGGATTGATTATAATCTTGTAATAGGAACAAATTCTTTAGTCACGGGACTCGAAGCACTTCTTCGACTTTTGGTGGATATTGAACCACATCTCTGTGATTGATAGAATCTAGATCATTAGTACACCTTATCTTGCATTTTTCACCTGCATCTATGATTCAATCTGATCTAAAAACACAGAAATAACATTCTGTGAATGTTGATCATCTTATTCACTAATTATTGTTCGATTACTGCCCTTTAGCAATAGCAGTTGCTTGCCATTTCTCTGGTCCATTATTGCAATAACACAACTCTCTCAATATGATCTCCTAGTAAATTTAATTTTGCATTGCACTTACCATTCAAATTACATGTATCTGCTCATTTACTACTGATATCATTTGTATATTGAACATCATCAAGCTACATGATGGTATATTTAGTCTCAATGGCAAACCATACAGATTTGGATTAAAGTTCAGATGTTGAGTATAATGTTACATGACGTTCATAATGGTTAAAGTTGTCTAAAGAAGAATGGGAAGAAGAAACTTGCAAAATTTTTTGGTAACTAATGAAAGTTCACGTGATTATGGCCAGCTTGGGTCAAATAAGTATTGTGGTATTTTGAAAATAATGGAAGAATTTGGTAACTTGGTATCCTAAAGGTATCACTGTAAGTTCTACCTAAGAATGATGCACCTAAAGAAGAAATATTGGCAATCAACCAATAAAGTTGAATAATTATGGTAATAATTTTACGGAACTTGGACGGTATGATAAAATGATGGGAAAGAATAAGTGTGTACATGACAACATCTATAACAATTTTTTCCCTCTAATGGGAGAGCCACAATGTAAAGTTTTCCATAGGTGACTCACTATATGAATGAATTATGGACAACGAGAGGTATGGTCAGGTAATTTTATTATGTGGATAAGCGGATTACATATATCTTATTGAAGTTATTTTTCAGATATTACCTAAGTTGGGAAGAGTAATGTATGAACTTACATGATGACCAAGTAATGATAACTTGGAAGATATAGGAAGGAATGTTTCCCAACTTGAATAATGATACTATTTAATAAGAAAGAGTCTTTTGCCCAACTGGAGGAAGGGGTTAATTTATGATTAAGCAATCAACTGGTATCGAACGTGACGAACTTGATGAGATAAGAAAATAATTCTTTGAAGTAATAACTGTTAAATAAGTCAACATTGATCAACAAATCTCCGTGCAAATCAATTAAGCATGATACATAGTTAAATCATGATGGAAATAGTATTTGCAATAGCGATATTGGTATCAATGAACCAAACTGTAAATGGATGTAAAATCAAGGGATTTTAATTTTGAGATAAGATGATTTAAATAATGATGGTATCACTAGTAATGAATTTCACCAAAATTTCCTTTGGGAAGGAGGAATATATGCCGAGAGATTAAGACTCAAGATGATAATTATGAAATTTAACGATGTACTTCGAAGATGATACCATTGGTGTAAGTGATCAACTACCTAGTAGAAAGAAGTCAAAATGATTATTGAAAAATGATTGACACCTTGATGAAAACATATTGACGATGATAGCATGATATCATATGTTTGATGTACATATGGTTCTTATAGTGATAAGGTATCTATACGATAATAGCGATATGCATAGGAATTATGACATTTTGTCAAGGTATATTGACATTTTCATGTACTACCTGATGATAAGTATTTAATGTTCAATACTCATGACCGGATACGATATGCATAATGTGGCATATGAATTACGATGTTATAATATGAGGATTATTGACATGTGGTTCATTTATGTTAACGCATGACATGTCTTGATATAATAATTTAATGGTATAACTGAAGCATGCGATAGTTCCATGCCATGCGTAAGCATGCAGTTCCTTGCAAGAGTTGGCACGTGGATTATTCCTATCATACTATGATGGTATGGTTAATGCATTGGATGCATGTTGAGATGTGATGATTCACAGGACTCCAAAAATAGGCCAAGAGGGCCGGTTTATTTGATGATCTCGTGCGAGCCCATACGCACGAGGGAGAATAAGTAACACCATATGGGATGGGGACAAAAATCAATCAACACTACATATGCTAGTGGTTCCTTTGTCTTGTGTATAGCTCTTGATTGATAGCTCTTAAAGAGCTATGGGACCATCTTGAGAAGGCCAAGCGCCTGATGTTCCAGGATTGGTGCCTGATGATTCCAAGCTTGGTGCCTGATGTTGCCTGGTATTGGATTGGGATGCCGAAGTCTGGAAGGGATGTTAAGGACTTCGATGCCTGGGGATGTTCACCTTAGTAGTTGTGGAGGGAGTGAGCCAGCCTACGAGATTCCCGGGGTCATTAAGTATCGGACCGGATGCCTGCCTTGGGGCAGATGAGGTCTGAGTTAGGCGCGAGCCTTAGGGCCAACCTTGGACTAGGATACAGACTGGGTTAGCCTTGTGCCTAGTGCCGAAAGTGGAAAAAGGACAGAGCTTCCTTGAGTTTTCCCAGGGTGTTGGGAACTTTCGATGCCTGCTGGTTATACTAGTTCAGCAGAGGGTGTTGGCAACATGAAGAAATAAAAATAAAAATAAATAATAAAAACTTAACTTTGGGACGAAGTTCCTTAAAGTGGGAGAGTATCTAACATTCCTCCCTTAATAATAAATAATAAATAATAAGAACTAATAAAAATAATACAAAAATAATAATAATAATAATAATAAAAATAATAATAAATAATAATAAATAACCACTTAATAATAATAAATAAAATAACTTAAATAATACGACATAATAGAATAATAAAATAAGAATTAATAAATAATCATAAAAATAACAAATAAAAAAATGACATTAAAGAAATAAGTAAAAATAAAAGTAGTAATAACCAAAATAACAAATAAAAAATGATATTAAAAGAAATAAGTAATAAAAATAAAAATAGTAATAACCATATTAAAGCTCTAATAAAAGAAGGAAGTTATCAAAAAGAAGGAAATAAAACAAGAAAGCTAAAAAAATCAAAGGAAAGTAAAGAAAAAGCAGCATGCAACCACATGGAGGGTGTGCATGTGGTTCCCCTTCGAATGTTTTGTTCTATTTAATGAATGGTGAGGAGGATGGGAGGGGTTCCACCATTCCGAGGTTCTATCTTTCATTCTCTTGGGAGAATGGTATACTAAGACTTAGGAATACTGGAAGTAGTCATTGATTGAGGGCTCGGGGGTGGCCAGTTCTAGTAGAATCCTGCGCAATTGACCCTACGGTTGGGAGGAGAGTCGTCCCCAAAAACCTGTTGCGGTAAGCCTATTTCTACCACAAGTAAGCTCAGGTAAGCGTTTAAATTTAATGTTAATAAGTTAATTAGATATCCGTATTTTAGGGTTGTTACAGTATTCTTCTTCTTTCCTTGTGTCCTTCTACAAATGATTTCCAATAAGCCCTCCTCTTATTGTAAAATCTTCTTCAAATGAGAAAACCAAGACCCAAACCAAAGACCAAGTCCTCCCCCAAGCACCAAGTTGGCCCTCCAATAAGCCCTCCTAGGTCGAGGTCAGTGCAACCGAATAAGAATCAATTATGTCTTAACCAACTTCATGCTTCAACTTCGACCCGTAGCTTTGACCTACAACTTCGAATTACAACTTCATGCTTGTAGCATCTGTAGAAATCCTAATTGTGGCATGTTTCAATGTTTTAAGAAGACTTCCATCAACCAAGTCTAGGTCTCCAAAGTCAAACTAGATCAAAATAGAGTATTCGGCTCTCATACAACTTGGATTTGCAATTTGACCTCCTGGAACTTGTTGATAGGAGAGATAAAATTGGTGATGAATTGATTCCTATGCTACTTTTATTTATACACATATGGGGGGTTTAAATTTGTTCTTTTAGGCCAACTTGTCATTTCCTAGGCCGACTTGTGCTTGGAGGCTTCCATGACTTTCTAGGCTCAAAATCAATATCTTTTACGTCTTACAACTTGCCTGAAAGGGTCTTATATAAATGATAAATACTCTTTTTACTCAAGAAAAATATTCTTTTGACGTGAAAAACCATACAAGCCTGAAGAACATGTATCACCTAGATAATCATCAAAATGGGGCATGAAATCATACTAGAAATAATATTTGTCTTTCTTTTTTTCTTTTTAAAATAAAAGATACATAATGATTTGAATACATTGACAATTATGAAGACCAAAACTAGTTACATTTTCCAACAAAATGTCCTAGCTCCAGTGAGACATGTTCCGTGGAAGGCATCATTTTTAATTTTGTTTGTAGTCTATGGTCCTATATTTTGGTTTATGAGATGTGATTTTGTCTTTGGTTTTACATTTCGTGGGCTATTTGTTGTTGGTGATAAGGCCATGGATAATGATAATTTTGGTGCTTATATGTATAGTGCCTCTTTGCAGACTTATGGGATTGGTAAACAAGCCAATTTATGTATTTTGACTAGATTGATGTGGTTTGGGAAGGGACCTACGGTATTTATGAAAAATTTTGTAAAGCCACATAAATCTTTTTTTGACCAATATAAATGCCTTAATTCACAATTTAAAAAAAAATAAAAATTTAAATAAAAAATCATAACTTGTTATTTTATTAAATAACATTAATAACAATATGATGATTTTAGTATTGGGGGTTTTCGTAGTGTATTATATTATATATTAATTTTGGGGATTCAACTACATTAAGTAAGTCATTCATCTATGACCATTTCCATGAGAGGTAGTCGTAATTGACTAATTTGTCATGATTTTTGAGTCCACTTAGCACTCATTGCATCGGGTGATGCTCACAAGGGTGAAGAAGTGGGATTGAAACTAGTGAAATGAATCACATAGCGTCAATCATCACATCTGGGGCTTGCACTCGGTAACCAAGACTTCCTGGGAGGTCGTCCATCCCAAATCGTCTCTCGCTCAAGCACGATTAACTATGGAGTTTCCTCATAGTCAAGCCCACTTAGCTTGCTACCCCATTTGCAAAACCTTAGCAAGTATTGACCCTCATGAACCATTCAAGTAGAGTTCCTTTCACTCTTTTGAATTAAGTATTGGGGGTTTTCACAATGGATTATATTAGATATTGATGATTTTGAAGCTCTCTTAATATTTTTCCAATAAAGTTTTATCTTCTTAAGGTTTGATACACTATTTCCACTTAATAAATATAAGTCATGATCACTATATAAAATAAAAAATTACCAAAAAAATCCCTAAATAATAAACCAACATATTGTATATTTTATATTCATAATAAAGACCAAAACCATTACAAATATATATTGATTATAAATTTAATAGAATTCTATACTTTAAATAATAACAACATTGGTCTAAAAATACATTTAATTAAGGTAAAAAATAAATTAAAATATATATAAAAATAAATAATTTTAATGCATTTTAAAATTATATAGCAAATAAAATTAACAATAAATTTTATTTTATTTAAGTAAATTATGTTAATTACTTAAACGCCAATTATGTTATGGTGTAAGTGGGACCTAGAAATCATCATATTATATAACTTGAATTTAATTTTGATCAAAATACGCAGTAAGTTTAAATTTAAATAGGAAGGATCATTTAACAACTCGAATTGGTGGTCAAGGTTTTCTAGATCTAAATCATAATTAAATTATTTATATATTGTTACAAATTGAAGTGTGGGATGATTATAGGAATGACACGCTTCCTTACAAGAATTTTATCCTAGGATTTTGACAAAAAACCATTAGGGGATAAAGAACTTGTATTTGAACAGGTTATACCTATCTCTCAATCTGACCCCATTGAGTGAAAGAAATTGTTTGAAGACTAAAGTGGAAGGGCTCTGTCGGCACTATCTTTTGTTGTTTCCATGGGTTGTATGTCTCCATGTGTATGTGTGTTGGTTAGTGTATTTTTTGTTTGATTCTATGATATCTGTGAAACAGGGTAGAAGAGACTAGTTAGTGTATTTAATGTTTGGCCATTTGTGATCTGGGTGCAGGTGTCAAGAAGGACCCTTCCAAGACATTTTACTTTCGTGATGTGTTAGATTACATTTTTAAAAGAACATAAATGAATACATGTGCATGATGTAAAGAAGAGGAACACATCAATCATCAGCAAGATAAAAACATAAGCCGTTGATAACAGAGTTCGTCCAGGAGGGACTACGTCTTCGGGTCTTTGTGTCAAGATGGTGTAGGTCGTTGCATTAAGTGTTGTCAATAGTGATGATGTACACAAGAGACGATGTCACGATCATCCCCTCATGCAGGAGTGGCTCCAAGAGATGTTCTTCTACAGGAACTCTCAGTCAATAGGACTCCTATCAATATGAAATAAACTCATGCACGATGAGCATCCCGCCAATATGGCAAAAAACTTATCTCAATGAAAACATGTATAACGAAAACATGAGTATCCCATCAACATACAACAAAGGGATCTCAAAACACAACATGATGAATCATGACAATAAGTACATCACACAAATGATTCCGCATCACATCAAGCAGGAATCATGAAAATCAGTAAGAAATAGGATTCGACATCAAACATCAAGCAAGGGCCTGTGCAGCACATTGCATAGAAAAAGAGGTACATGAACACTGAATATACCTCACAACTAATGGCCATCTGAGGAAGCAGGTGTCAAATTAGTGAAGCTGCTCATACCATCATTCTCACGGCATCAATCACATGCGATGGTTGCTCGCACATGAATGCTGACACCTGCATTCCACTTAGAAAAGTCGCTGGTGAATAGAATGAGCAAATGAGAAATCTGAATGCACCATCAGATTTGTGGCATGGAATAGTGTTGAATTGACTGTTCAAAATCTGAATTTTGAGAAATTGAGAATCTGGGGCTCAAGGAATCTTTTAGATTCCTCCTAGATTCCTCAAAGATTCTGCTCCATGGTTGGACTAGAAATCTACAATTCAAATTATGAATTTGACCTTGTCATTGTGATTCCTACGGAAAACTGTGAAGAACAACTATAAAATTAACTATATTCCGACATGAAGAAAAATTACCTCGGGAAAATTTCAAGGATCATGGTTCCACTCCCTATTTTTACAGCAATCATGGTTCCACCTGCATACTGAAAAATGACCAAAAAATGCAGAACTCTTATGGAGAAACGGAAAGCGCCATCACGTTCGTGGCTTCAAGAGGTGCTGAAACCATAGAAAATTTGTCAAAATCTAACAAAGTGAAAATTTGGCCCTCCTACAAAATTCTGCTTAGTCATGGTTCCACCTGCGTATAAATTAATTAAAATTAACTTGTCTCGAAATGCATGCCCACTCCTGGTTTCTCCATCCTCTGCCTGAGCACACTATAGAAATATGGGTTTATATAAATTCACCGAGTGGATTAACCAAGGTATGTGGTTGGCATCTTGGTTAAAAATAATGGTTTGTTGAGGAGGGTTCGGGTGGTCAAACCTTGCGCCTCCAAATTAATACATATCAACTGCACTCATATTTTTTTGTTTTAACATGGGGGGTCAGGTCCACATTAGACGGCCCACCCCCATACTTCGTTTTTGGATGGTTGTGTCACATGGTCATTTGTTATGTATATATGGTAGTGGTTTTGGGCCGCTTGCTTAGGGGTTGGTCACGTGGGCCGTGGAGGAATTTACAGGGTAAGTTCCTCAGATAGAACACCAAAGGACACCATTCACAAATAGATCACAGATCAACACACCAGTATTTTTGACGTG
>APFE030751704.1:0-40340 GCA_000404065.3 Pinus taeda
GAGAGAATGAACCGTCGGATCACTACATATCATGACCGTCGGATTGTAAGTTACAAAACGTACAACGGTAAAGAAACACACTTTACCTAACTCTATACTAGACCAAGTTGAACTTAACTATTTCCTATGTGTCGGAATATCCTAACATCAATTTCATGTTTTATAGATAGAGATAAAGATCTATCCAAACCATTTAATCTTGGCAGATAAGTAGATAGGTAGAGTGAAAAAAAGGATCTCAATAGTTTAATCTGAGCCCTTGGATGTAATAAGTGTAGACTCAGATAGACTGCTATATGTAAAAGAAAAGAAAGTGTGATAAGGGTTTTCCAGTGTAAGTGCACCCTAATAAAGAAGTAAAAATGCTAGGGTAAGTAGATGACGGTTGCAGAATAAATGTGTGGTGAATGGTTAAGTTAAAAGCTTAAATATTTTTGCTTTAATCACTTGGATAAAGCATGAATAACATTGAAGACAACATATCAAGAAACAAAGTCAAATGAATTAACTCCCCCATTCATTTTCCCTAAAAAATTTACTAATTTCCCCTAAGTGCTAAAGGTATCTACAACATGTTAGAGGGGCTCAGAGCATTTCTCTAACTTTTGGAGAGACCGGACCCTCAGCCCAATAATTTGGAATGCCTAAAGTATTTAAGTCCCTTTCATCAATATTTTCCCCTTCATAAATTCATTCATCCCCTTTAAAAGATTTTCCTAAGTAAAATCCCTATTTTACTTGGGGAAATTAAAAACATTTCCATATCTCAAAACCCTCATATTCGTTTAGCTTGAGTTATAAATGTTATATAATGAAATACACTTTCGGAAACATTTTATCTTAGCGCTTGTTAAATTTCCACAAAGTCATATTAACTTTTAACTTGTATTATTATTTAACTCCCCAAAAACAAAACACCCGCGCCCGTATTATTATAAAAATCCCAAATATTTGCATATCTTGTCCCGCGGCTAAATATAACGTTAACAAAATCAATAAACATAATTAATTAACCAATCTGTGGTTAATTAAGAACCCGAAACCTCACCATACTAAATGAGGATTAATTAGTCACCAGGATTAACTAATAACTCAGTGACCAATCAAATCGCCCCAATATGATTAACTCCTTTAATTAATATTAGGCTCGCCCTCCGTTATCCATCAGTCACATCATTACCCCAACCACCGTCCAACCGAATCCCTCAAATCTGACGACTATCACCCATATCGCACGGGCCTTTTGGTCGACCTTTAGCGTGTGATGTGAGCGGTTTCCAAAATAGTGTCAATGCTACGTGTCGAAAGTTGTGCGGATCGTGCTGTCCTCCCTAAAAATCACTTGCCTCCCAAAAGCGGTGCGATGAAATCCGCTTACCATCCCCGCTTCCCACTCTCCACATATGACAAATTTTCCACTGCTCATTCAAAGCTTACTCGCCAATATCAACCGTTTACCTGTTTAAACACAAAAACCCCAGTTTTTCTCGTTTTCACCTAATTGTGCAGTAAAACCCTATGTAACCCATCTGCACCACCTAAAGCCTCTGTTAACCGATTCGAGCATGGTTTACCTCCCAAAAAGCATTATGGACTCACTCCACAAACCTTTCAAGCTCAAATGGAACCTTTCCGACCTCCCCTGCAAGCCAATGCTTTCTTAAGAGTTTGTTTTGTTTTACAGGTGATTAGAAGACCATAGCCTTGGATAAATAGTCTTAATACTAGTCATAAGACCTATTTACTCCAATATTTTTATCAAATCTATTCAAACAGAGATGGAAGATAAAATATACAGTAAAAAGACAAGCAACTGAAACATGAAATTAAACGATTTACTGTTGAAACAGACAGTAAAAACCTAAACTACACATTGAAGGTAAAATGACACAGTAAAAAATAGTCAAAGTGTATTAGGATTAAAGAGTATCAAATTGAAGACCAAGTCAAGTAAATCAGCTAGCATGAAGATAAACAGAAGGGAAGACAGTTACAAAACAGAGTATACAAATTCATGTCAAAGTGAAGACAGAAGAAAAAACAGAGTGGTAAAAGTAAAAAAGTAAATAGTAAACAGTAAAAGTAAACATGAAGACATTAAGGGTTAAAAAAAAATGGAAACACTTTCGCCAGCCACAATGAATTTTATTCAAAGTAAAAGTGAAAAAAACTTGAAAGGAATTTAAGGTTAAAAGATGAAATCAGAGTAGAAATGGTACATTCTTCAGAAATTTCCTGTTTAAGTCATAGTTTTGCAAAAACTATTGTGGCCAATCCAAAAAGTATTTCGAGAAAATGGAGGAGATTTTTGTTCCTGGCAGGCTAATTTACAAAAACCTATCTCACTTTTTACACAGGTATTACCAAAAGGGAGATAAGTGCATCTATTCACAACCTATTTTTCAGTTTGTGCAAAGTCTTATTTTTGACATCTTTTTGCAGAGAATATTGTGAACAGCTGGAGCTGAATTTTGGGAAGCTGAGAGAGGTTTATCTCAACAACATACTTATCTAGAATAACCTCTTTCACTTTTTACATATCTATCTTGGATTGAGATATACAATCGTATCATTGGTCCCTAAGTTTGCAGAATTTATGGGGCAAAATGCACAAAGGAAGGATGCAGTTAGTGACTGGGATGCCTCATCATCACTTAAGAGTTGCTATGAATTTCGACTTTCTCTTCTTTTTAACCATAAATCCATAAACATAGTGCCAAATAGATCCATTAGTTTTTAATGTCCTTTATTTAAGTTCTATTAATGTAAACAGTTGGAGATATTTGTGAAACTAATCTTGATATTTTTCAAGATATTTCACTTTACAATTAGTATAAATACTTCTTCATTTGAAGTATTTTGGGTGGATTCTACAACATTTCTGTAACTCTATGTTGTCAAGCTAAGGAATCTTTTTTATTCAAGACTGGATCTTTGTTGTAAAAGGAATAAAAGTTGAGGACATTTCATCATATTCAAGTGCAGTCTAATTGCAAATAAGTATTCTATCCTTGTGATTTATGTGTTTTCTACATGTTTCAATGTTTCATGCATCTTAAAACTAAATGGTAAAATATTCAAAGTATATTATAACTAGCTTCATAGCTCTCTGCTATCAATATTATGCCATTTACATGTTTTCTTCTAAACTATTTCAGTAAAGGAATTCTTAATTTCTCCTCTATCCCCGTAGTTTTCATTAATAAGTCACTGGTATAGGATTCTTAATTGCCTTATGCTGGTTGACCCATCTTTCCCTCTTCTTTCTAATCCTGACTTGAGGATTCTTAATTTCCCTCCAGTTTTGATTAGAACTGCCACCCATTAAATCCTCAAAGTTTGTTTTTACTATGTTATCTTGCCTGTTGAAATCCTACCTCAGTAATTTGACTTAATCCTATGAATTATCCCTTTTTGACTCCATAGCCCAATGGCCTAAAAGCTTGATTTACCCACTTGTTTCATAATTCTATCACTTTCAAACAAAAAAACCTTGAACATTAATAACTAGCCTAACATCTCATCAAACAAAGCTAAATCATAAAGAGAGAGCCCTCTCTGAGTACAGATTGGCTAGATTTTATACTTAAAAGATTGGTTTGTGGTTACCTCGGAAATTTCTTTCTTTAACCTTGAGAAAATTTCCAGTGATAACATCATACATCAGATAAACATGTCCATATCTTCCCACTCATACAAGAAGATTAAGCAAGTTCTCTCTAATGCTGAAGACTGACCCTCTTTGCCTAAGTTTCTGCCTCGTCACAAGTAAACCCTTAAAAAGCGCGACGGTTCCCTGTCATGAACTATATAGTTGCGACATCAACGCAAGGTACACGTGTTTCCTACGACGGTCAAATTTTAGGGCTCAACACAAGTCCTCAAGATGTTTCTTGTGACGATTGGTCTAAATGCATTGATTCTTTGCGATGTCATCACTAAGCTCTAGTTTATGACCTGCGACAATCCAGATTTGGTGAATTAGTTCAAATAGCTGGCCTTCTGGGTGATTCTAGAACTAGTTGTTGGGTAAGATTGGTTCGCCCTTCCTCCTCTGGGATGGTAGTTTTGCCTTTTATGAAGCCTCCCTTGAGAATAAGCTCCCTCTCCCTCATTTCATGGAGGCTCCTCTTCCTATAAAAGCACTAACCATTGCTATGATCAGCTAGTTTTTGAGTTCCTAATTACTGGTTACTAGTTGGATTGAAGCAAATTAGATAGTTTTGGTGTGGGTTTGACAATCTTGGAATTGTTGATAGTTTGGTAAGAGGTTTTGGAGTGCCTTAGCCTTGCATTAGAGCTTGTAAGTGAGCGAGAGATATTACCCATTTGGGAGACCCGTTATTGAGAGTTAATGCTTAAAGAAACATACCTATTGGACCCTCTGAGAAGGCTTGCGACGTCAAGACTTGATTGTAAGCTTTGCTCTTGATTCATTTTAATACAATCAATGATGATTTCCTATATCTTGTGTACAATTTACTTGATAGCTTATGATTTCTTGACTTTATAAGTAAGTAGATCACTGTTGTTCTCGGTTACGTGCTTTGTTGTTTTCTTGTGGTGTTTCAGTTCAACTGCTCATTAAGGAGGAGGAAATGGAAGTTGGAGTGGCGCAACGAAAGCTTCATCGAGCACTGTTTTTGAGGTAGGCCTCCAAAAATTACTATTTAAGGAAATCAATTGTTGTTTTTGTCTTTGCTGTGACTAGACCCACTCTAGGGCTAGAGGGGTTGCCTCTGTCCACAAAGGGAACATTTTCCTACATCACAAGTTGGCGACTCCACTTGAGAATCCTTTGTGTGCTTTCTTCTTGTTTACTCTTGGTTTGTCTTTTGATTTAAGTGTCTCTTGACTTTTGGGGTTGCACCTTCAGTTTTATGGATTACCTGGGTCAATCTGGGAATTCCCTTCACTGTTTGGAAGAATAGCCTAGTGTTTTTCGAGTGTTGTCATTCAATTTTTGTCCTTTTTCAAAACTCGTCTCTGAAGATAGCTTAACAACTGCGACAATATTTCCTTGTCCTCTGATTACCTGTCGTACAGTCGTGACTTTTCCTGAAATTAGACCATCGCAAAAGATAGTTGTATCCCTACGACGACGTTGCTCAGTTGCTATCTCTACACTTGCGACGATTCGCTTATCGTCACAATTTGCTTGTTATAGGCTTGCAACGATTCCTGTGCAAGTTGTTTTTCACTACTTTGCTTCCTAAAACCATCAGTCTTGCTTGCCCCCTGTTGTTTTATGTCTCCCATCGGCTTGCTCTGATTACTTTGGTTAAGGCTTAATTCTGGTTGATTTTCATATGAGTAAGTCTTCTGTTTTAGACCCTATGACCTAGCTCTTTTAGGTATTTCAAACCATTTTCTTGGGTTACCTATCTATCCAAGGCTCATCTGCAACCATCTTATTGATTTGCTTGAGGCTTCTTGCTGCTTGTTTTTCTTGCAGATTGATTTTTAGTGAAACGAACAACAACAACAAGGGATTGCGTTCATTTGGTATAAGAAAGTGAAAGTACATGTGCATTACAAATTTTCATGTTTTGAGAAATTGGAAGGCGAACTTTAAATCTTTCGTTAGTAGTATTGGTGCACTGTAGGATTAATGTGTTGATGCATTGTGTTTCTTAATGCTTGCACTTGCTTGTCTTGGTTTTATGTTTACTTGGGAATGAACTCTCTACCTTTCTCTAAGTAGGTGTTCATCGAAACGATTGGTGCTTTACTCATTCTAGTTGCATCCTAAGATTTTTTGACATACATACGCTAGGGCCTGAAAATTGAAACCTGATTCAAGATCAACTCTAAAATCAATTGAATGAACTTAACAATGCATTGGAACTTAACACACATTATTCAGAGGTCTAGGCTAGAGACGTGCTTCGATGTCGTTAAACCTAGTCACTATTGTTTTCGCTTAAGGTTGGGTGATTCCTCCTTCTGTGACTCAATAGATACTAGTATGGACTCATGCTCCCCATACCGTCGAGTATATATCGAGAGACCCCACTAGGTTACCATCCTACATCCATAGGAAGTCATGTCTGCTGCTTTACAAACCGTAACGCACCAAACACAACATTCGAGAAGATTAACTATCATATGGAAAGTCCTTAGTCATTTCTCTTTCATTTGATCACCAAGGTGTATATGCAGTTTTACGGTTTGTCTGGTAAACCTTTTGCCTAGTTCTCCAGAGTAGTCACTTTCATTCATTTTCGACACCTTAAAAGAAAAGGATCATCTGAGCACTTGTCCTTTCAGGCTCATTAAATATTCGAAGGCGACTAGAGTCATCTTTTGTCCTTTTCTCGACTCTTTAAAAATGAAAAGGTTAAGTTTTGTTCCTGTGTCATAAAATTTATTCAACCACGTTCACATTTCCCTTGTTAAATCTTGACTACGTTTCAGTTTGCATAGGATTGTTTTCCTTGCTCATTTATCTTTTCTTAGGACTTTTGAGTTAAATCATCCTCGCGGAATCACCGATCCCATCTTCCATACAAAGTGACCAAGACTCTACATCTTTTGTCGCTTATGAGGTACCAGTTGTTAGTGATACCTTCCCTGTTATTCCGAGTATTCAATCGCTTAACTCTCATGCCCCAAAAGAGGATTTCTACGATATCAATTGGAACCCTATTTGGGAGCCTTCTAAAGCGGACTTCCCCGTTACTCCTCCTGGTGTTTCAGTCCTGATGTCTTCTTCTGACATGGATGAGACGACCCTCGTCTCCAGTGAAGAAACCTTTATGGCAAGCGGTGAAATCCCTATACCTACGGAAACTTCACCCTTCTGTGTCACCCCTCTTCGTATCACATTGCCTTTATGCTACCATGCTTTGGTTGATATGCCAGATCTCCCCCTACGAGTTCTATGTGGTCTCATACTGTAACTCCGACCTCAAAACCTTTTATACCCTAGATTCACAATGTGACTATCACATTTGTCTCATCTATACCTACTATTTGTGTGGCTTCTTCAGCTCCCGCTATTAGCGTCGTCACTATATCCTTAGTAGTGACCATTGTTGTCGGACCTTCAGTTGGTCCTACTAGTGGTGGTCCTTCAGCATCGGCATCTAGAGTTTCTAATCCCGCAAGTAGTGCTCCACCTTCTTCTGGTTCCATTCTGACAGGGTGGACGTATGACCAGTACATGCATGCTCTTCAGAACCTGGATCCGCAGAATCCATTTCATTATTATGATTTTCAAGGAGCTCATATTTATCACACTAGATCTATCCCATCTCAACCTGCGGTTCAGGTTTTCATTCCTTTATCTGTTGCTTGGGGCCATATTGGTTATCATGGTGGCCAAGAACAACCTTCGACTTTTCAAGGTCTGCCCTATCAAGGTCAGCCATCTTACGGGAATCCGTATTACAGGCAACATTGTCCAAGGAAACCCGTTGGCTTCCAAGGACAACCCTTACAGGGACAACCTTCAGCCTTCACTGGTTCCTCTTTTACTTACTTCAGGCAGCCTTCTGGTCAACCAGGACAGCCTTATGTCCAACAAGGCTAATCTGGTACCCAACAAGGTCAACCTTCTAGACAAGTAGGTCAACCTCAAATCTAGCAAGGCCAACCTGTTGTCCAGCCTAGTCAACCTTCTGGAGAAGTAGGCCAGCCTCAAATCCAGCAAGGCCAACCTATTGTTCAGCCAGCTCAACCCTTTGGTCGGTCAAGCCAGCCTTCGGTTCTGCAAAGTCAACCCATTACCCAGCAAGCTCCACCTTCTAGATAAATGGGTCAACCTCAGTCTCAACCGGGCCAACCTTCTAGCCAGATGGGTCAGCCTCAGTTTCCACAAGGACATCAGCCTGATCTCATTCAACCAAGCACTCAAATGCTTGTTGTTTCTCAAGCTCCACCCAGTTTCCAGACCCAGTCTAGGCTCTAGACCCAATCCGGTCTCCAAACCCAACCTACTTATCAAATGCAGCCTGGACCCCAGACACAGTTTGGAGCTTAGCCACCATATGATTTTCAAACCCTTCCACAACCCCAAGGGTAGCCTCAAACTACTCCGTATCAAAATTATTAATAGCCATAGGTCACTCACTATCAAAATTTACAGCAGTCGTATGCTGCTCCTAGTGGTCAGGTTGGTAATCAATGGGCTATTAGTGGTCAAAACCTAGGTCAACCGTCCGGTTATACTTATAATCCCTATGGACAAAACCCTTACGGGCAAAATCCATCTAGGAAAAATGAATGGGAGCAACAATGAGCTGGATGGAACCCTAATGCCATTTCGTATCTGTGGCCTTACATGTCCTTCAATCCTCAATTACCTTTCTTAGTGACTTTGGAACTGCCTAATGTGTCCAAGCTGACAAATGATCCCATTCTTCATAATCCATATTGGCCACCGGTTCCAACTAAGATTCCCGGTGATTGTCCCAAATTCAATGGTAAATTTGGGGAAGATCCTCAAGGCCATGCCATGACCTATCACCTATGGTGTTCATCTAATTCATGGCTTGACGATTCTATCTGGCTTCGCCTTTTCCAACGGACCCTCACTGACTCTGTCATGAAATGGTATATTGAGCTAGCTCGTGGGACTTTCCAAGACTTTAATTTGCTTGTTATGGCATTTTTAACTCATTTTCAGTTGCCCATTAATTATGGGCACACACCTCCTAACATCTTTGAAACAGGACATGGCCACACATATCTCCTATCATATTCATGAATGGAGGCGACGTCGTCGTTTGATTAAGTTCTGGAACCCCAATTAGCTTCTGACTAACTAGTTTACAACCTCGTTTATCGATCCGATAGCCCGGGATATTGCTATGGGGGCATGTGTTATTGAAGAGCAAGCTATCTCGCGTGCTCAGTATCTTGACTTGGTCTACTCCCAGTCCGGTACACTATATGATTATTTTCCTGATGCTCCGTGACCCACAACTTCCAAAGCTCCGTTTACGCCATCTTTTGATGGTGTCATTGGTTCCATTAGTTCATCTTCCAGAAAGTCTTTTGTGACTCCTGCGAAGCAAAAGTCTACTGCTCCAACTGAAAATGCTTCTCAGGCCCCATCCAATCCTAGTAATACTTCTGAAGTTAATGTCATCCAGTCCACCATGGCAAATAAAGTTTCGAAAGGTAAGAAAAAGGGTAAAGGGAAGAATAAACCCGATCAACCAAAGCAGGATCCTCCTAAGCCTTCGGCCGAAGAATGTGTCAAACGCAAACCTAAGTATCGTTGTCTCATTTTTGATGAGGATCACTACACTAAAGACTGTCCTAGATAGTATGAGGTTAGTCGTCTACTCAAAGGCACCGCAAGGACTCCTACTGTGCTCAAAGAACCCTTTCCATCACAACAAACTCAAATGGTGGCTAATCAACCTTAATCTTCTTCCACTTTCGGTTCTCAAGTCTTTATGGCTGGGACGATTCCCATCCATATCAATACTTAGTCAAAATAATACCCTCCACCCGCAAGGAAGGAAACTGAAATCCCTTCCAATGTTCCTTCGTCTAGTACTGGTCCTCTCCATATCAAGTGGCCTAGTACGGAGCCAATCATTCAACCTCCTCCCAAAGGGGTGCTTCGAAAGTCTTCTTACAACCCTAATGCTCGTGCCACATAGCACTACAACATTGTTGAGGACCTAGCCCAAGCCCCTTCGGCTATGTCTGCGTTGGAAGTCCTCCAGAGTTGTCCCTCCTAGAGGAAGTCTCTGCTATCAGCCATTGGTGGCATTAACCTGGACGATTCGGATTTGATCACTTTTGATCTTGATAATCATGTACCGAGATTGCCTCATCAAATTGCTTTCCTCATTCAATTCATCATTAACTCTAAGAATATTCATCGCACTATTATTGATGAGGGCGCCTCCACTTGCATCGTGTATGTTTCTTGTTGGAAGGCTATTGGTTCCCCAACGTTGAGTCAATCTACAAATACCTTGGAAGCCTTCAATGGAAGAGATTCCCATCCTTTCGGTATCCTCTCGCGTTTGCCTATTACTCTAGAAGGGAAGATAGTTGAAGTTGAGGTCGAAGTTGTCGATGCAAATTTAACTTACAACATCCTCTTAGGTTGAAATTGGACATATGCCATGCAAGTTGTGGCATCATCTCTGTTTCATGTCCTTTTCTTTTCCCGTCAAGGGAAAATTGTCACGGTTGACCAATTGTCCTTCTTATTCTTCCGATGGCAACATGCCTTTTGTAGAACATACCTTTGTTCCATATGAGAGTGTGGGTGCTCGGCTTTTTAAAGATCCTACCCTCATGGGTGTTTTTTTGCTCCCACCTCCCAACTTCACTCCCATCAATATGATTTTTGTTCATTATCATCCTTGGGTCCTTCCTCCCATCGATTAGGTAGAATCCTAGGGCGATGTCATGCCATTGATTCCTGCCGAGCTCAGCTATGTCAAGATTGTTTCTGCATCGGCTTTATCTTCTAAACCTGCTCCTTTGAGCAGGGCTCTCGACACGTATGTACAATCCCCTTGGCTTGGAGACAACGCTTCTTCGGATCCGTTACAGGAAATCTTTCCTTCTAATGAAGCAATTATCGAGACTATGTCTTTTGAGGAGCCTCCTTGGTTTAACTATCACCATTGCTCCTCGTTTCTCCCTAGCCACAGGCCATGACTACTTATCTTGAGCAGTTTGCTTCTTGTGTCCCCTCGCAACCCCTTCAAATGCCTATTCACGTCCATGAAGTTCTCTCTGAAGGAAATATGGGGAACATTATGCAAACGATCCCCATCAACATCTCTGTCAATCTAGGGATTGTTGAGAATATACATATTGGAGTAACCTGTACTCCTAAGGAGATTCAACTTTATACTAATCTTTTCCAAGAATTTCGCGACGTTTTTGCTTGGTCATATGAAGAAATGCCCGGAATTGATCCTAGTATCATGGTGCATGAGATTCCTACATATCCCGGTGCCAAACCTGTTTGACAACATTTATGCCCCGTGCAGCCGCGAAAGGTGGCAACTATTAAAGCGAAGTTGAGAAACTTATTAAAGCTAGGTTTATTTACCTTATCCCGCTCACTGATTGGGTCTCTAATATTGTCCCTATGACCAAGAAGCAGTGCACTATTAGGGTTTGTGTTGACTAACACGACATTAATCGTGCTTGTCCCAAAGATAATTATCCTACGCCTTTCATTGACCAGCTCATTGACGATTGTGCTGGGAGTGAAATTTATTCGTTAATCGACCATTTTTCTGGTTACAACCAGATTAATATATCGCTTGCGGATCAACACAAAAATGCCTTCATCTGCCTGTGGGGTACCTTTGCCTATAAGAAGCTCTCTTTCGGTCTCAAAAATGTCAGTGCTACCTTCCAACATGCAATTTTCTACGCATTTCATGACATTCATCACATTGTACAACCTTACTTGGATGACCTCCCCGCTCATTCAACAACGCACCATGTTGCTAAAGGCTATACGTGTTATTAAAGCGTGACACATCCTTTGTTTGGGATGCAGCTGCACAAGAGTCATTCGAGCAACTCAAGGCACTCCTTGTCTTTGCTCCTTTATTACGTCTGCCTAATTATCACCACAACTATACTCTTTATCTAGCCACTTCCGATAGCACAATTGGCATGGTCTTAGTTCAAGATGATGATGATGGTACCAAACATGTTGTATATTATCTCAGTGGTAATTTACTCGACACGAAAACTCGATATGCTTATGTCGAGAAGCTTGCTTTGGAATTTGTTCATGTTGTCCAATGTTTTCGTTGCGCATGACAACTGTGGTTTCTGATTGCAACCCGATGATGTACATCTTGTCGTGTTAATTTCTAAGGGGCAAATACTCAAAATGGATTGTTATCCTTCAAGAGCTTGATTTGGAGTTTACTACGACCAAGTCTAAGAAATCCCTTGTCTTCGTTGAGTTATTGTGCTTGTTACCATCCACTGCCGCACCCTCTCGATTAGAGGATCACATTCCAAATGATACCCTTTTCTTGATCATCACCCTTGATCCCTGGAATGGGGATATTATTGTCTACCTCCAGACGTCCTCCTTTCGTCCTGATTTGTCCAAGGATGCTCGGCGACGTATTCGCCATCATTCTCAGCCTTATTGTATTATCGGGGACACCTTATACTGTCTCGGTGTTGATTCTGTTCTCCTCCATTGTTTGACATTCAAGGAATCTGAACGAGTCTTGAATGATTGCCACTCAGGTGCTTATCGTGGTCATATGTCTGGTTATGCTACTGCCCAAAAGATCCTCTGCGCTGGTTATTTTTGGCCATCTATTTTTAAGGATTGCATTCTTGATGTCCGTTCTTGTCATGCGTGCCAAATCTACCAACGGAATATGTGTGCACCTCCCTCTCCTTTACACCATGTCATTACCGTTGGCCCTTTTGCTAAATGGGGCATAGATTTTATGACCTGTAACCTTTGCTTAGCCAGGGGGGATGGGTTCGGGGTCCCTCAGGCCATTGTCACTTATCATGCTTCCCATTTATGTGGTCATATGATGATTGAGTTAACAACCCAACTAGGCTTGCATCATGATAGTTCGAAGCCATACTATCCTCAGGCCAATGGCCAAGTAGAAGCCGTCAACAAGGTGTTGGTCACGATGCTTCAACGTACCATGAGCATGCACAATTCTGACTCGCATTTGATGTTGTTTTCTGCCTTATGGGCTTACCGTAATTCCGTGAAGGGTGCCACTGAATTCACCCCATTTCAGCTTGTTTACGGTCTAGAGGCTACCCTTCCGATTGAACGCGAGATCCCTTCTCTTAAATTAGCTGTCGAATTGCTCCCGAATACTACCCCGTTAGAAAAATGCCTTCTTTAGCTAGAGCAGCTAGACGAGACCCGTCGACTAGCCTCTTTAGTCATTGAAGAAGAGATTCAAAACTCACTTCGATCAAACTGTTACCCCTCGTCCTTTCATTGAAGGAGACTTAGTCCTGCTCTACAATCAAGCGAATGATAAGCTAGGGGCAGGAAAATTCGAGCTTATGTGGCATGGGCCTTATATTGTGAAAATCATTTTGCAAAAAGGGGCCTATGAGCTAATTGGTTATGAAGGGAACCCTCTAGATAAGCCTCGGAATGGGCTTTATCCCAAAAAATATTATGCATGAAGTCTTGTGCATCTGTTGTGTACATAAGTGTGTTTTCAGTGTGTGTGCATGTGTGGCTTGATGTGTAGGCATTATCGCCACTTATTGTGTCTTTTACTGCCTGTGCATATGTCTGGTGCACCTTACATTGATTTTGCTGACAGTGCCTGTCGTACTACTCGAAATCTTTCGTCTGTGGCATGGGTGATCTACGATCCTCACGGTGAGTTAGTAAACCTCCAAGGCATTTGTCTAGGTTGTACCACAAACAATGTCGCTAAATATAGCATTGTAATTGAACTATTGACCGAGGCTATTAACCTTGATATTCATGCATTGATTGTGAATTTGGATTCTCAACATGTTGTTCTCCAACTTAACGGGTGTTATTCTGTCAGGAATCCTCAAATTTTAAGGTTTTCATATATATATATATGTGTGTGTGTGTGTGTGTGTGTATATATGTATATATATATATATATATATATATATATATTATATATATATATATATATATATTAACATATATATATATAATATATATATACATATATATATATATACATATATATATAATACTATAATAATATATACACATATATATATAATATACATATACATATGTATATGCATTATATATACATGTATATATATATATATATATATATACATGTATATATATATATATATATATATAACATATACATGTATATAATATATACATATATATATAGATGTATATATATATACACACAACACACACATATATATATATATATATATATATCATGTGGTGCACCGAGGCGCTCAAAAATAGTGTATATGTCAAAAAATAGAGTATGTGTTTGTGATACATCCGAGACACAGGTCTCTTTGAAATAACAAAAAGAAACCTAGGTGTTTACTGGGGTGGGTTCTGCTCCTTATAGTAGACCACTACCCGTACTACTCGTCTCAAGAGTTTGTGGATCCTAGGTGATACGCCAGTAATGTGTCTTTGGTACTCTCGCAGGACCTCCTCGAAACCCCTGTAATCTGGGACCCCCTCGATCAAGCCCTCGAGGTTCTGGACAATCTTCTCCTCTGCATCACCACCTGGGCATGGCAAAGCTAACTCTTTGTTGTCCTCCCTCTATGTTGTAGGCACGAGACCCAGAGGCCTCTCAGGTCCCACATCTGCAAATGAAATAAACATGATGATTAAGACATATACATTTAAAAATCCAAAAACATTATAAAAAACAAAAGCATGTAAACAGTGTGGTTATTAACCAAGTGTGTTACCTCTCTCGTCCCATTGCTCACCGGGTGGGAGCAACATGTTAGGATCTCCCCAGAAGTCTGTGCCCGCATAGGGCCAATCCTCAACAACAATCCTCTGGCACTCTAGCCACTCCCGATAGAGTACTCCCCATGAGACTGGCCGGCCGCCACCTCCTCATGGCATCACATATGCCCATCTGGTTATGCGAGTCTCTCGCGGTCCTGGCACGTACAAGTCCATATCCTGCAACTGAAGTGATGGTACTCGTTGTAGCATGAGTCGTATCAGGATGGACCCATATCCAAACTGTTTGGTCTCTCCATGTCGGCATTTGGTCAGTTGTCTCTTCATGTTTAGGGACACTGCCTCAGCCCAATCATACATGCTCGGGTTAAGGCAATCCAGAGCCAACCACAGTTGGGTCTTAGTTGCCTCATGTTGTGCCTGAGATCCTGTTGCTATCGTAATCATAAACAGTAAGACATGAAGTGTCAAATCCTCCATGGTTGGGATCTGCAGTTTCCCACTAGTGGCGGATTTGTGTGCCGCCGGGCATGCTCGTGCAATCAGCATGTTGAGAGTCTCTCCAGCAACCTGCATACCCTCTATGCCAGGTTTCTCACCTCGTCAAGATAAGCTTGTCAGGAAGTATATGTCGGTCACATCGAACTCAATCTCCTAACCCCGAATAACGAACTTTCCCTCCGTTTGGTTTCACGAGCGAATCAAAAACTTGAGCAAGGCTAGCTGTGCCCGAAGGAGTGGTGTGAGGAAGAATTTTAGTAGGCCACAGTTTCGCAGGGCTCTTCTGCATTGAGGATCATTAAGTGCTCTTTCATCATCAACTTCATGAGTTCGCTCTTGCCACACGTACACCATTATCACACCCTGCATAAAACAATAACATTAATTATAATTGTTTTGACCGTTCTTAATGTGCCAAAAATAAAAAATAAAAAATCATATTTCGCGGCGTCGTCGCAGTTGTTTTTAAAACAGCAGCGACGACTTGATTTCATAATTCATTTTTTGTCAGATCATCATAGCAGTACACATGTTTCTTGTGACGATGTCGTTTGTGGTGTGTGTAAAATCTTCGATCATCTCTAACCCATGATGGACTTCCGCGACGACCGAGGAACGATTGTGAAACCAAAAAAAATCATTAAAAACCGCCTAAATTGCATGAAATTCAACTTCAAAACAAACAATATGCAGAGAAAGGATTGATGCACTTATCTGGTAAAAGTCTCACACGGAATGGTCGACCACAGGTGATGGAATTGAGTTCCCAAAATCGCATAAGTATGTAGTTGAAAAGTTACAAAGTTAAAAAACTCAAGACACAATGTAAAAATGATTTACCATAGGCCTTTAAATAGATATTTTTCTAAATTTTTAGGGTTTTAAACTATAGGGCTTGGGTTTTTGCAACATAATTTGGGTTTTACCTATGATTTTAGGGTTTTTGACTTAATTTTTCAAAATTATAGTGCATTCTTGTCGAATGGATCTTATACTTTGTTTTTTCTATGCAGAAACAGGGGGCGATGGATACATTTAGTGATTGATACATACTTGGTCCATATTGTGAAATTTTCTATAAGTATTCTTTAAGCTCTTTTCCGACTTATAAAAGACGAAAAGATTGTCGCGTTTCCCTCTTTCTACTCATTAGATGGAATAAAAAGGCGATCTACTTTCAAGCTCTTTTCTAAGTGTATAAATATGAAAAGATGGTCGGAATTTTGTCGTTTTGATTTTGATTTTGGTAAAACGTCATGTCTTCGATCGCTTTTTTACTTTTTTCAGATCGGGAACACTAATTATGAAAAGTACTCCTTGATCGTAATGGTCAAGCGGTTCTCTCGAGTATTGTCTTCTACTTTTTCGAGCTTGAGGGACACAAATTTACGAAAAAGGCCCCCCTGGAGTTTTCTTTTTTGTGTCTTTTTCAAATTCTCTAAAGATGAAAAAGACTTCGAGTTGTACCTATGTCAGACTCGTTAAACCCTAATGACATTGGACTCGTCACCATGACGAGACTCGAGCTTCTCCTCCCTAGGGCTTGTTAAAATATCACTTATATTACAAGCATATGCTATCCCTTTCAAGCTTGTTTTTCAAAAATAATTGGGGTTCTCTCCAGCAATGGTGGGGGAAAATTTGGAAATCGTCGTTGGTTACCTACGACAGCTCGTCACTCTTGAACATCGAAACTTTTGCCTCTCGTCGAGTTGGGATATCCTCACATGGTCATTAGCCTTCCGGGGTTTTGGGTTGCCATTTTACCTCATTCCATCTGATCCGTGTTGCCTCCATCAACTTCAAATCCCTTGGTACCAAAATGCTGCCGCATTCCAGAGTCGTGTCGCCGATATGTTCAAGAGTATATTCCTTCTGCAGTTCACACCCTTACCTCCTCCTCTAATGCTCGGTTTCACCATCTACCACTTGTTCCTTATCTCATGTCGTTGATGGGGAAACATTATGGCTCTCCTGCGACGGATCGCCTCCTGTCGACACCAGCTCATTATCCAGGAGATTGATCTAGAGATCCCTTTTGGTACCTTGGAGCTTGCATGCCTCAATGGAAAGTTCTTCGCACCTGACGACAGACTTTCATCATTGGACTTTGATTGGGTGATTCCACGAGTGTTCGATTTCAGATCATTTTTCACACTTGGTGGATTGTACTAACAGTACCTTGAGAACCATTGGCATTATTGGTGGTCTCTCTCGTGCTTGTTAACAATTTCCATCATTGACCGGTAATCAAGCGATTTTCTATCATGCTCGACTTCAGCACATCTGTTCTCATGCTAGAACTTATATTATGATTAGTTTGGGTTTCAAGACCCCTGACAAAGATTACATATGTTCGGGCTGTGTTGATTGGTTCGTGAGTACATACATGACTCTTTGATTGGATGGTTGTGACCATACTTGAGTCTTCATGGATGGCTGCGACCATACCTTTATCATTATGCTTGAGTCTTCATGGATGGCTGCGACCATACCTTTATCATTATATGTGGTCTTATCAACTGGGTGGTTGTGTCCATACCACAGACCAAGTTTCATATGTCTTTTGGATGGTTGCGCCCATGCCTAAACTACATGTATTTCACTATCATAGATATCAGTTGTACTTGTGTCTGCAGGTTCTTTGTGGTAGTGTTCCAGTTCGGTTATGATTTCGTAAAGCATTTCACCCCTCCCACTCTCTCAGGTTTCATGGTTTAGGGAGCGTCTGTTACATAGTAATTTATCACTGACCTCATTTTAGTGCTTTCACTATGTCATACAACAGATAAACATATCCATATCTTCCCACTCATACAAGAAGATTAAGCAAGTGCTCTCTAATGCTGAAGATTGACCCTCTTTGCCTAAGTTTCTGCCTCATCGCAAGTAAACCCTTAAAAAGCGTGATGGTTCCCTGTCATGAACTATATAGTTGCGACATCGTTGCAAGGGTACACGTGTTTCCTGCGGCGGTCGAATTTTAGGGCTCGGCGCAAGTCCTCCAGACATTTGTTGCGACGATTGGTCCGGATGCATTGCTCCTTTGCGATGTCATCGCTAAGCTCTAGTTTATGACCTGCAGCGATCCAGATTTGGCAAATTAGTTTAAACAGACGGCCTTTTGGGTGATTCTAGAATTGGTTGTTGGGTTAGATTGGTTCGCCTTTCCTCCTCTGGGATGGTATTTTTGCCTTTTATGAAGCCCCCTTTGAGGATAAGCTCCCTCTCCCTCATTTCATGGAGGCTCCTCTTCCTATAAAAGCACTCACCATTGCTATGGTCAGCGAGATTTTGAGTTCCTAGTTACTGGTCCCTAGTTGGATTGAAGCAGATTAGATAGTTTTGGTGTGAGTTTGACAAGTGTGGAATTGTTGATAGTTTGGTAAGAGGTTGTGGAGTGCCTTAGCCTTGCATTAGAGCTTGTAAGTGAGAGAGAGATATTACCCATTTGGGAGACCCATTCTTGAGAGTGAATGCTTAAAGAAGCATACCTACTGGACCCTCTGAGAAGGCTTGCGACGTCAAGACTTGGTTGTAAGCTTTGCTCTTAATTCATTTTAATACAAGCAATGATGATTTCCTATATCTTGTGTACAATTTACTTGATAGCTTATGATTTCGTGACTTTATAAGTAAGTAGATTATTGTTGTTCTCGGTTACGTGCTCTATTGTTTTCTTGTGGTGTTTCAGGTTGATTACTCATTAAAGAGAAGGAAACAAAAGCTGGAGCGGCGCAACGAAAGCTTCATCAAGCACTAGTTTTGAGGTAGGCCTCCAACGATGACTATTTAAGGAAATCAATTGTTGTTTTTGTCTTTGTTGTGACTAGACCCACTCTAGGGCTAGAGGGGTTGCCTCTGTCCGCAGAGGGAACACTTTCCCACTTCACAAATCTTCACAAGTAAAATTTAGGAATTGAGAAAATAAGGCACACAAAATTTTGGACACCAGTATTTTTACACAATAGTCCCTTGAAAAACCCCAATGAGGGAAAAACTAGTTCAACAGATGAGGGTTTTATTATTATTCTTCAACAATTTGAGAAATTCAATTGTTTTCTTGATACTAGAGAAGATTTGGCATACAATTTTCTCCACTAGAAAAATACTTTGGAAACATGAGTTTCCTCTGGAAATTCACACTGGTAACTAAAAATGCACATTAGCTCCTCTAGGAAATTCGCTCAGCCTCTAGAAATCACTTATCGCAAGTAAAACCACCTTCAACACTTTGCTTGACCCACCCGCTCTACCTCTAGGCAATAGATTTGGCATTGGCACACTGAAATGAGCTCCTCTTTATAACTTGCACTAGCTAACTAGCAAACTCGCACCACTGATTTGGCCTCCCTTTCTCCAGATAAAATCAATTTCCTCCCTTCCTCTAGAAACTAGAAATCATTGTGGAAATTTTCTCTGAAATTCTTCTCCAAAATCCTCTTTTAAAACCCCTTTCTTAGTGTCTCCCTCTACTTCAATTGTACCCTTGCTAACTCATTTCAATTGGATAAGTCGAAATACTCAAGTGTCTCTCTCCAAACCTCGTCAACTTGCTCTTATAATCTCTCATTGAGCAATCAATGGCCACGATCTAATCACGATCAATGGCTACGATGATCTTGACCCCATCAAGTGACTTCCAAAAGCAAAATCATTTTTCTTCAATTAATCTGATTTAATTAACTAGTTTTCTTAAATTAGATTTAGGAAAAATATTTAATAATTGGCTAATTAATCTAATTGAGGTGTTTCTTGTGAAACCTTTTCTAGGTATTGGAGAAAATGTGTTCATTAGCATCATTATTAGACACCATATAGACTAGAACACATGTCTGTCGCTACTAAAAAATAACACTTTACACCTATAGGAACGGGCACTTTACCAGTTTATGTTGCTACATATTAAACCTTTATAGTATTGTCCTTCACTGATTTAACTAGAGTTTCTTGTTTGCCCAATCTCTTCTAATTTCCATGCCCAAAAAAAAATAACATTAAGACCCTTCATTTCAAATATATAGGACAACTAAGATTTCACTTTCCAAATGATTTCCCTATCATTTCCAATCAGCAACATATCACCCACATACAATACCAAATGAACAAGATGACCACCAACTAATTTGAAATATACACAGTGATATGCTTTGCTCTTTGTGAAGTTGAGTCCCTATATACAAGTATTAATTTTTTTATACCACATTCTTGGTGGTTTCTTTAATCCATATAGGGGAATTTTAATGTTGTACACCAACTCTTTCTTTCCCTTCACCCTAAAGCCTTCTAGTTACTTCATGTAGATTTCTTCTTTTGGATCCCCATGTAGGAATGTTGTCTTTATGTCCATCTACTCTACTTCAAAATCATAAGCAGTAGCAATAGATAAAAAAATAATAATAGAAGTTAACTTGGAAATAGGAGAAAAGTTCTCACCAAAGTCAATTCCCTCTACCCCGGAATAACCTTTTGCTACTAACTCAACTTTGTATTTCTCCACCCTACCTTATGCATTCAACTTCTTAACCAACCATTTGTTACCAATGGGATTTCTTCTAGCTAGTAACTCCACTATTCTTGTCCAAGGATGCCATTACTTCGACCATGGCCTTTTCTCAGAGTTTGTTAGTCTCTAAATCCACTACCCCCTTAACAGTTTTAGAATCATCATCTAAACAAAGGAAAATTTTGAATTTTAAAAAGCAAATCGAGTATGCCTTTCTGGCTTTCTTCTTTCTCGAACTGATCTTATCAATACTAGAGTATGTGTTTCTTCTTCTTCTAATTCTTGTTCTTTTATATAGCCTTATTCAACATCCTTCAATTCAAACTCTATTTTTTATTCTTTCTTACCTGGTATGACTTCATGTTTGACATCTTTGATTTTTCTAAATATCATATATATATTATACACAACCTTTTAGTTTTTGGGTTCCAAAGCTTATAACCTTTCAAACCATCTTTATATCCAATAAAAATATAATTTTTATTTTTCTTATCCAATATTCTTTTATTCTTCCTTAAAAGCGTATTTAAACATGAAATACTTTATATTTAACATTTTAATAATATTTATCCTATTTCAATATGAAACCGAAATTTTGACCAAAGTGAGATTTATGTGTAATCCACTATTACTAGATTAAAAATATAATATATAATCATCTTTACCTTTTATATAATATATAATCACCTTTACCTTTTATAGTTAATTGAGAAAGGTGGATCAAGAGTGAATTATATGACACTTGAAATATATTACTTAAATCTTCTAATATTATTAACCATTTGGACATATCCACAAATATAAGTGTACGTGAAAGAGTTCGAGGACCTGGTTGAGGATATATTGCAATGCCAGCTTTTTAAATGTTGTAATCATATTTATAACTATTTGCACATATTCACAAATACAAGTGGACGTGAAAGAGTTTGAAGGGCCTTCGGTCAGTTTTAGTTTTATTTTTATAGAAAATGTATGTGAAGGAAATAAAGAAAGATGAATTGAGGCGTTTGATGGAAAAGAAGTACACACTTTTAACTTAGTCGAAGTTTAGTGGATATATATAAAAGTTAGAGAGGTACATTTAAAAATATTATTAAGGGTTATATGAAATGCATATTAAGGGTTAATTTACCAAGAAAGGTGAAGCTTGTTAGGTAATGATGAAAAAAAAACACATAATAAACTAATTGTATTTGTAATTTTAAAGTAATGTGATAATAAACTAATTGTATTTGTAATTTTAAAGTAATGTGATTATTATATATTAGTATTTATTTATTTTTATACTTGTATAAAATATTTTTGAAAAATATTTAATCAGTGATTAACATACATTGTAATGATACAAAGAGAATGTCCATAAGGATATCTAATAAAGTGTTCAAAGGGACAAAGAAAATTGAGACATAATAAGAGCCAATTATAATAGAGTTTTACAAAATATATTATCAATTATCATTTTTATTAAAATAGAGATTTTGTGAAGCGTAAGAAATAGATATTAAATATTTATTTTTTAAACTATTTTTTAGATTGTTGTGAATTTGGGTATTGCGCTAATAGAGATGTTGATAGACGACTAGATCAAGTTGGATTAGAAAAAAATGAACACAATATGATTATGTCTATTAGATTCAGTTTTACTTAATGTTTCAGGAGAAGCTATAATGAAGGCAATGTGGAACTAGTTAAGGACTTTTTATCAGTGTAAGTTCCCAATGAACAAATTGCTCATATAGAAAAAGGTGTATAACCTGAGGATGAATGACATAGACTCAATGAGAGAGCATAGAAACACATTCAATAATATGGTAATTCAAATATCATCTGTTGATATTAAGATTTCATATGAAGATAAGTCTTGTGGGATAGTTTGGTTGTTGTCATAGCTACTAACACAACTATTTTAAGTTTTGACGATATAGTCTCATCCTTGTTATTATAGGAGATGAAATGGAAAAATATGGAAAGTCGGAACACAGATGCCTTGTTTGTAAGAAGGTGTTCCCAAAATAGAATTGAAAATAAGTCCTCAAGTGGGAGATCTGAATCTCCAAGAACATTTATAAAGGTATGTTAAAGATGCGGAAAAGAAGGGCATTACAAAAACCATTGTAAATCCAAGATTGTTGAGGAAGGGAAGGTGTTTGATGATACTCCTTATATGAAAACAAAAAACTCTTTAGATGAAGGAGGGGATGTGTATATGGCTTCTTAAAAATACATGTAGATCACGAGGTATGGCTGGTTGTCTCAAGAACATCCCTTCATTAGACTCCTCACATGGAATGGTTTTACGAGTATGAAAGATATGATGGTGGTGATGTTTTCTTAGTAGATGACTCGATAGCTAGAATCATAGGAAGAGGAATGATAAAATTGAAACTCATGGGTGGACGGATTAGAACACTATGTGGTGTTCTGCACATCTCTAGATTGGCCAAAAAAATGATTTCTATAAGCAAGATGAGCAATGAAGTGTAAAAATAGTGTTTGAAAAAGATGCAAACATGATGGTTCAAGGAATAATGGTATTGCTAAGGGGAGTTCAAATTGGAACTCTATATATATTATTGGGAATAACTAATAGTGATGGGTGCAATAGTTCTTTGTCCTTGAGAATACAGTAGAAGATGGAAAAACTCCAACAAATTTTGGAGAAAAGACTATGTTATGGCTTTAAAGACTGAGACATATCAGAGAGAAGGGCCTTTGAGTACTACATAATAATGGTATGGTAGAAAGTCTGTATAACTCCTCTCTAGATTTTGAGTCTTGTGAACATTATTTAAATGAGGAGCGGAATCGGGTAAGATTCTCTCTAACTATATGAGATTAGAGGGAATATTACAATTGGTGCACAATGTTTTTTTCAAAAAAGAAAAAAATGTTGGAGTTTTCTATTAAAGAGAAAAAAACCAATACATAAGATCTTCATCCATTTACAGATTATATGAAAAAAACCATGGTAGCATTTGCATCCTCAATTAATTCTTCTAAAGCTACTCTAGTTGGATTGACAAACTTGAACTAAGAGCCTCAATATGAGAATATAGTGATTCTATATTATTAGAGTAATATTTTTTCTCCTTTGATTTTGCACATTCCAACTAAATGCTACCAAGCTTTGGGCATTTATTATACATTATATACTTTTAAAATATTATGGATGTATGTACCTGATTTTTAAAGTAGGAGGTTAGTGAATTTTAGATATGCTTTATAAATCTCATGGAAAACATGCTACTTATATCTTAGATGTAAATTTGTTGAGCTACTTATATGTTAATATAATTTCCATTATTATTGTTAGAAAAAATAAAAATAATTTTATTTTTTAAAAATCGATATATAATAACTAATTATATATTATAGCATAAAAATTAACAAGACACAAGAATAAATTATATACATTTAAAGGAAATCCTTTATTTAGGAAGATATGGATGGCTCTCCTAAAACGTGTCAGTTGAAAGATTTGGCTTGCAAGAAACAAAGCAATTTTCCAAGACATTGGTCCCAATCCAGTAGTGATAGCTAACAAAGCTATAACTCTACTATCATAGCACATAAAAACAATATCAATCATGTTATACAGACTATAGACTTTAGACTCGTATGAGGAAATATGGAAATCTCCCTTCAACATACAACTACAACCTCCATCTTATTCTCATAAGAAGCAAGCATGGAAATTGTCTCTTACAAAATACCAATTCAAGGAATAGCCAGCCACTTGTAATTCTCATATTCTCTATTTTGATGGGGCCTCAAAGAAAAATCCATGGGTGGTAGGTGTGTGGGGGATGCTCTACATCCCTAGAGAAAAAAAGGAAATATGCTACTCTTGAAGTCTGGGAATAGTTTCCAACAACCAAGCAAAAATGTATGGTCTTCTCCAAGGAATCAATCTAGCTAAGAGACTTCCTATTTTCTCCCTCATTGTTGTAGGGAACTCAAACAACATAATCAAGCATCTTACTTTAGGAATTTTTCCTTCAACTCTCAATTTAGACTCACTATACGAGAGAATTTTGAGAAGTCTTTCTTCTTTCCCTAATAGCCAATAAAAGCAAGTCCTTAGAGAATTGTATACACTAGAAGACTCCCTAGCCAATCAATCCATCATATTAGCACCACGCATAATACGTATAAATGGAATTTCGTAGGACACATCAATCCCCTAGTATCCAAAATATGAATCAAACAAGGGGTGCTAATGCCAAAATAAGTTTCATTGGTAAAAGTACAATAATGTATAAGATAAAAGGAAGGGAAGGGATCGAGCGATGTATGGATCCTTGAAGAAGGAAAATAATCTTCTGATACGTGTTGAAAGAGTGATTATACTAAGGGATCAAATACAAACCGTATTGATGGTGAATACAAAAAGGTCAAGTGAGGCATGTGTGAGATTGTGGTGACCCACTCCTCTCACAACATCATCTTGGAGTCTCTCCCTCGAGAGATTGGCTTGTGATGGGTGGTTATGCCTAATGTGGAGCATGGGTGGATGTGTGTAGAAACTTTGTCATAATAACAATATAATAATTTCCCCTACACAAGTTTCATGTCACAAAAAATCAAAGGAGAAACTACAAGCTTGAATAGCATGAACACTTTTGTCCCCATTTTTAAAGATAGGCACAATAAGGCTTTGCATCCAAAGCTTAGGGAAGCCATGCTTTACAACCAAATTGAGAAGCTTATGGGGATGATGGATGAGGATAGATATTCCCACTTTAAAGATCTCAGCTTGGTATTATTCAATATCTTTAGCTTTCCCATTAGCAAGCGTATTAATCCCAAACTCAACATCTTCCAGAGAAAATATACCTTCCTTAATATGAGTGTTTAAGATGGTGTCCATGGTGTCCGGAGAGTCATACAACTTCTTAAGATAGTTATCCCAATTTTCTAAGGGGACAAAATGATTACCTTTAGTTTTACGAACAAGCACATTCTGCCAAAACTTTATGGGCGCAGCTTTATAAAGGTGGAGAAGATGATATTGTCTCTTATTAATATATGACCTCTTCTTCCTCTTGATGAGATCTTTGCATATACTTATATTATGGTGCTTAATTATTCCATTAGGGTTGTCTCTAATTGATTTCTTGGCAAATTTACAGTCTTTGTCATACCATGGATTGGAAGTTCTATTATTTTGCTTATATGATGTCTCATTAGAGAACTTGCTAATGGTAGTGGAAAGGGTACTAGTAAAACAGTAATATATTTGATCAATGTTGTTATCATAAGTCAGGGGGCCTAAGTCCCATTCTAAATCCCTCAAGAAAAGGTCGACATTACTTCGATTGAAGTGAAT
Organism: Pinus taeda; assembly: GCA_000404065.3. Taxonomy (NCBI): domain Eukaryota; kingdom Viridiplantae; phylum Streptophyta; class Pinopsida; order Pinales; family Pinaceae; genus Pinus; species Pinus taeda. The sequence continues at coordinate 25,735 of APFE030751704.1, forward strand.
GTGTCTTTTGCTTTCATTGGTCTCTTGCATGTGGGTGGTATGCATAACAAGATTGAGGGATAAAGAAAAAGGTTTGTGGTCAGAGTCAGGCTCGTACCCATTAAGTAGCTCAAAGTTTGTAATACGGTTGAGGACATGGGTGTCAGAAATCGCATAATCTATGATGTTGCTACCCAGCCCATGGAAACAGGTCATCTGACCAGAGAGAGGCCACTTGTTAATACCATTACAAATGATTAGATCTTGGGAACTACAGAGTTTGAGGAGATCAATGCCGAATAAGTTTTCGATTGTCTTTAGAGTTTCTCTTGAATCTATTAGCTAATTATCATCCTCATCGAGCCACAAGGGGTCAGGGTTAGAGTTGTTACTTAACATAATAGCTTGGTTAGTAGCAGTTTGAGCATTAAAGTCCCCAAGAAAAAAGATATTACCTTCATTTCTATCAGAATAGGAGGTAACTCCTCAAAATGAAATATGTTTATTCACTTAGATTGCTCATAGTTATATACATGAGGGATTGACTCTTGGATTTCATCTCCCGATGACTCTTCCTTTTCCATTATTTATTATTTACACTATTTACAACTACTCGCCCAATCCCCATGATTAGGTTTCAACATTCCCCCCCCCCCCCCCCCCCTTAATCTGAAGGGATGTTGGTGAATTCAAGCATCGTTATGAACCTTTCAAGATTTTTCTCTTCCAAGTGCTTTGGTGAAGATGTCTGCAATCTGCTCATTAGTGGAACAATGGCGTAGATGGATTGTCTTGGCCTAAACATGATGTCGAATCAGATGGTATTTTGTTTTGATGTGCTTCGTTCGATCATGGAACTTTGGGTTCTTGGCCAACTTTTTTGCAAAGGTGTTGTCAATCTTGAGTGGAGTCGAATGTACTTGTTTTACCTACAAATCTACCAAGATTTTCCTGAGCCACACAATTTATTTTGTTGCCTTAGTTGCTTCCACATATTCTACCTCTGTTGTGGAATTTGCTGGAACTGATTTTTTGTGTGATCTCCCGGAGACAACTCCAGATCCAAGACTCATAGCATAACCAGAAGTACATACCCCAATTTCTTTGTCTTCGTTGAAGTCTGAATCAGAGTATCCAATCAAGTTGAAGTCGCCCACCTGTGTATACTTGAGTCCAAATTCTTGAGTTCCCTTCAAGTACTTTAGAACTCTTTTTACAGCAGACCAATGTCCCTCACAAGGCTTTTGCATAAACCTGGAGAGGATTCCAATAGCAAATGAAATGTCTGGTCTCGTAGTAGTAAGGTAGTTGAGACTTCCTACAAGCTATCTATACTTTGTTGCATCCTCAAATTCTTTTCCTTCAATGGATGTGAGCTTTAAGTTTTGTTCCATTGGAGTAGTTAGAGGATTACATTCAGTCATGCCAAACCTGTTCAATAGATCTCCAATGGACTTCTTTTGAGAAAGGAATATAGACTTCGGATGTTGAGTTACTTCAATACTAAGATAGTAATGAACATAGCCCAAATCGGTCATTTCAAAACCTTTCCTTGATTCCTTCTTTATGGATGCAATGTAGCTCTCATTGTTTCCTGCCATTAAAAGATCATCTACATATGCCACAAGATATACAACTATTTTTCCAACTTTCTTGACAAATGAAGTTCCATCATCAAGATCATAATGTTTGAAATTGAGTTTTAGAAGATGCTCAGTTAATTTTTCGTACCAAGCTCATGGTGCTTGCATGAGGCCATATAAGGATTTCACAAGTTTTCATACTTTATGTTCATGTCCTTTGATAACAAATCCTTTAGGTTGGGACATAAAAACATTCTCTTTTAGATCTCCATTCAAGAAAGAAGTTTTTACATCCATTTGATGGACTTTCCAACTATTCTGAGCTACTAGGGAAAAGAGTGTCCAGATGGTAGCCCATTTTGTTGTGGGGGGAAAGTCTCCTCGTAATTGACCCCTTCCTTTTGTGAAAAACCTTTTGCCACAAGCATGGCTTTGTGCTTGTCAAGTGAGCCATCAACTTTATACTTGTTCTTGTAGACCCACTTGCAGCCAACTGGTTTGGTTCCCAATGGAGGATCAACCAGCTTCCAAGTGTCATTCTATATCAAGGCATTATACTCCTTTTGCATCGCTTCTTTCCATTTATCATGAGAATTGGCTTCTTTGAAGGAAGTTGGTTCAAAATCTGTAGACAAATTCAATTCACAATCAGAAGAAACATCCATATCAACAGGTGAATCAGAGTCATCTACATCACCTCCATTTTACTGGGTTGAATTTCTTGTTCTTGTCTTTCCAACCTCATTAGGATGAACACTTTCAAGTGTCTTTGTCAGCCACTTTGGGGGACCTTTCTGAGATGGTCCAGGCCGCTCAGTTGATTGAGTTGGGACTGAATCAAGATTGAGTCTTCCAATTCTATCAATCACATCACTCAAAGTATCATCAGTGGTTGGATTTTCATGCGGGGGAGGGAGTGTTTCAGAAGAAGATTCCACAGGTTGATCTAGTATATTAACCCCCCCTTCAAGATGTGGAATCTGATTATCAAATTCTTGAAATGATTTTGCATTTGTGAATCTATCCAAGTGATCAAGTTGCCGCTCAACACTCAACAACATTGTCAACTTTGGAAGATTCAAGAAATATCACATCCCTAGATACAAAAACTTTTTATTAACTTCATCATAGAGACGATATGCTTTGGAGGTGTTTGAATACCCCGAGAAGATACACTTACGACTCCTTGCACCAAGTTTGTTTCTACGTACCTTTGGTATCAAGGCATAATGGGTGGAACCAAAGACCCTTAGATGCTTTACCTAAGGAATGTGGCCATACCACATTTCATAAGGAGTCTTGCTTCTAATAGCATTAGATGGACATCTATTCGTTACATATATAACACATAGAACTGCATCAGCCCAAAACATCAATTTTACATTCTTGAAAAACATCATGGAACGCACCATATTTAAGATTGTCTTATTCATTCTTTCAGCCACTCTGTTCTGTTGGGGATTATAAGGCACAATTGTTTGTTGTTTTATCCGATGTTGGTGAAGATAGTTTTCAAATTCATTTGAAGTGTATTCTTTTCCATTATCAGTTCAAATAGATCCAATATGAGATTGTGCATCATTTTCAATCCATGTATGAAAGTTCTTGAATGTTTGAAAAGCATCAAATTTGTTATTCAATAAATAAACCCAACACATTATAGCGTAGTCATCAATAAATGCCATCATATATTTATTTCCATTTGCAGAAGGAACATGTATTGGACCACATAAATCTGAATGAATGAGTTGAAGTTTTCTATGTGCTCTGGAATGTGAATCATGAAAAGACGGTTTGCTATGCTTTCCTAGAATTCAAGCATCACATTGCTTTAGTTTCCTAGGAATTGTAGGCAAACCGGTAACACCATTTTTCTTCAACAAGCGAAGGCTGTCATAGTTCAAGTGTCCAAATCTAGCATGCCATAATAGACTTGATGGAAATGTACCTTCATCATAATGAGAATTGTATGAGAAATTTTGTGCATGAGCAGAGGTACCTTGAAGCTTGAGAAGCCTTTCTTCTTCTATCCCTGTCATGAAAAGTGAGTGATCTGATGCTTTTCTCACCTCAACCTTTCCATCAAACATATGAATGGAGTGTCCTTACTGGTGAATGTGGACCAAGGACAACAAGTTTCTCCTCAGTTGTGGGAGATATAAAACATCATGTAGAAGAAAGTCTAGAAGACTAGGCAATTTAAGCCTGATTGTGCCAAGCCCTGATGGCTTGAGTTTTGATTTGTCTGCAAAGTATACTGCTCCATCAACATTATCTGTAAATTCTTCAAAAAAATCTCTTCTAAAAGTCATGTGGCAAGTTTCTCCCAATTCAAGCAACCAATCATTTTTCCAAGAAGCAAGTGAAGCATTACACAAGTCTTCATTTACTCCAATATTACAGTGTGCCACACCATAGTGAGCGGATTTAGGTGCTTTACCTTTCTCTTTGTCATTAGTTTTACCTTTGGTTTTATTTCTTTCCTGCTCAATTTTGTCCCAAGGCAACTTGCATGTGGATCCATCATGTGATCCATCTCTATTGCAACGTATGCAATGTAAATCTGACTTTTCTCCTTGAGAGTGTTTGCCGCCCCTGCCTTTGAAATTTCTTCTTCCTCTTCCTCTTCGACCACCTCTTCCTCTGGAAGAATCTTGAGCAAGATTCTTCTCTCTATGTGCAAGATACACATCCTCTTCAGATGACTGAGGAGTTGTCTTCTTCCCAAAAGCTTTCTCTCTCTCAGCAAATTTATTCACAAGGGAATCAAAGGTAATTTCTTTGAGGTTTCCATTTGCTTGCAATGACTCAAGATAATTTGAGTAAGTGGGATAAAATGCCTTGGCAAAAGCTATCAGAAGAATGTCCAGTTCAACATTAGTGACTTTGATATCATGCATAATAGATTTTACTTTTAATGTAAGAGCAAGAGGATCATCATTTTGTAATTGAAGGCTGAACAATTTAATCATGAGTTGAACAACTTCAAGTGCAAAGTGCAAGTCATAGAGTTCCTTCAGTTTTTGTAAGGCTTCAAAAGCATTTGAAAATGGAAAAATATGGCGAATCACCTCTTCATTTACTGATGTTGCAATCAAGGCATAAGCCTTGTTGTTCTCATTTTCCCAAATGGAAAATTCCTTGTCATAGGTGGGCTTTTCTAGTTCTTTGTCTCCTTAACCAACACACACTTCTTTCCACAACTCATTAAAAATGAGCGTGTTTGATTTTCCGCAACCATTTTGGATAGTTCTCCTTCCCGATGAGAACCACTCCCACAATAAATATCAATGAATGCATTATAAAATCTATAATGTGGAAAAAAAATACTTCTCTTGCAAATTTTTACTCCTAATGGTAAAAAAAATCTGATTATGATATATGAAAATAAAGGTATTATGTGAGGGAGGGTTAAATGGGGAAGGGATTATATGAGGGAGGCCCCACGGTTATGAAATAAGTGGTATCCCAGCTTGACCATTGTACATATTTTGAAGCATTAATGGCGAATAATTGGTGAATCTGGCTATTCATGGTGCTAGTTTGGAGGAACCTAAAATGTGTGAAACGCATTTATACTTGCCCTACCATGTTTTTAATGTAGTAACTCAACAATACAATGCGTTCATATATGGAATTCAAATGTGCATTCATATATACCAAATATTCAAGTGCATGGTCTCAGATTCGAATCATTGAATGAAGCCAGAGCTCAATTTAGGATTTCATAGGGAATAATGGTGAAGATGACAATGATAGCCCGGGTCACTGACGAGCTTCCTTTGGCAGAAGGATTGGACGACAATCGCAAGCAGAGAGATGTGAAGTTCTATAAGCAACAAGAGAAACCGATGTTTAATTGTGCAGAGGTATGGAGAGCAGATGGAGAGGTCGAGGCCGAGCTTTCTGGGTGTGGATCAATTAAGAATGCGTTTAAGGCACATGCACTATGGGAGGAGGTGGGTATCGTATGGCGTTACAAGGAGGCGGGAATTATGACAATGTATTATGGGAGGAGGCAGGTATAATGTATGGTGTTACAAAGTATATGAACCAAGCAGCTCATGTAAGATAAAAGTGTTGTAGAACTTGTGGATAAATCAGCGAGTTTTGCTTGGAGCAATTAAACTACACAAAAATTGTCAATCGTTTGCAGTCTGAAAAAATAACACCACACCAAAAAATCAACAGTTGCGGTAGAAAAGTCACTGAAAACTTATCTACATCCTCCCTCATTCCAGTACTAACATCACAGCAAGAACTTATGCTACCTGGAGATCATATCATGCCTTCCGGGATACAGTCAACACTGCCATGATTAACGTAGGCACAATTAACACACATAGTTATATAAAAAACAATCTTCAACAAATATTTAACATACAGGTAGCATACGATGGCCTTTCTCATGCTACTCCACAGTCGGCCCTCTGAACTTGGTGGTATCGATTCACCTCACCGAATTGTTGTAATCATGGTATCACTGCTCTCTGATGACTCTTCCAACAACATTCAATGCACAGTAGTGATTTGTCAGTCTGCAAAATTGCAGGATAGAGGCAGAGGGAGTTACAAGAGTAGGAAGCCAAAAATAGAGCTGGGAAGCCAAAAATGATGTTGGCTCTGATACCATGTCAGGCCAGGAGGTAACTCCTCAAAATGAAATCCGTTTATTCACTTAGATTGCTCATAGTTATATACATGAGGGAGTGACTCTTAGGTTTCATCTCCCGATGACTCTTCCTTTTCCGTTATTTATTATTTACATTATTTACAACTGCTCACCTAATCCCCATGATTAGGTGTCAACAATTCCTTAGATTGTAGATGTCATTCTCTAAGGTATTGAAAGGACAATTCATATCCAAATTGTTTTTCTTATAGGACGTAGAGCTGATAGGGGCGAAATAACAGATTGCAAGAAAGATCTTATTGGTTGTAGAGTTAGAGTTCTTGATCCAAATGTATTGATTGAAGGGGTCAGTGTTATGAAGTCGGATGTGAGAGGAAACAATGTTCCTAATATAACAAGCTATACCACCAAAACCTCTCATGGAGGATTTCTTATTCCAAGTTGACCAAAGAGTGAATCCATTAAGGTGAGGGACCCTAGATTCATCATGCTCCCAAGTTTCAACTAAAAGAATAAGATCAATATCACTCAACATCCAACTTAACATAAGACCTTTACACCATGGAAAACCATGACAATTCCAGAAGATGATCCAAAGTGATGTTATTCCCTATTTATCACTCATGTTTGGGACTCTATCTCTAATAATAACTTTTCTATTCCTAATGATTGGCCATTTCCCTTCTTTTCTTGCCTCCTTGACCTTTTGGACTTCTTTCCTAAGTTCAACTTGGTCTTTTGGAATGAGATATTCATTTATAAAGATTCTCGTTCCTTCTAGGCTTGGGGATTTCCAAAGTTTATTTAATTTATGGTCATTACAATTGACCTTGACATAGATTAGTCTATGTTTATGTTCAAGTATCTTTCCTACCCTTACTGCTTCGGTGAGATAAGTTGTTTGAATTTGAGATTTTGTCTTTAATGGTTCTTTAACTATTTCAAACATGTTTTAATTGTTTTGTTCTTCTCTACAAACAATTATAAGGTGTAAGGCTCTTTTGTGGTGCTCATGGTTGAGTACAATTAGTTTATTAATTTCTTCTTTTATGGGTTTAATATTTAATGTATTCTCTGTGCTATTTAAGGCTGACTTATTATGTAGTTTCTCTTTTAGATTTTTAATCTCGCTTTTCAAAATGTCATTTTCTTTAACCATTGCTTGTTTACTATGTTCAGTTTCTTGAATTCTACCTTTCATTCCTTGGAGTTCAGTCTCGAGTGAGATTATTTTATTTTCTAACAATTTGTGGTTGTTGTCAAGCATTGTAGTTAATTCTAGTTTAAAATGGTTTTTTTCTTTCTTCTCGTCGTCTTTCTAAAGATTAAATGTATTCATAAAGACTCTCTAGGGTAATTTTACTTGGTCTCCCTTTGCTAGAGAGGGGTTTAGAAATATGAGGGGAAGTACTCATAGTATAAATAAACAAAACTTAAAAAAGAATAAGTGGGAACATATGCACCTGTCAGAGTTGTCTGTGACGATGTTTGTAACGCATATTTAATTGGATTTGCTGGACCTGAAACCACTGAAGAGATCCGAAACCGTAGAGCGAGACCCAAAACCATAGAGCGAGACGGTAAACGTGTGTTGAATAATAATTTTAATACTTTCAAAACCGTAGAAAAAACCCTAACCGAAATATTGACTCCACAAAGACTTTAGTTCTCAAAAGAAGACAATCGGTGATAGCACGAAGACCAAAGATCAATATTATAGGGTCGAGGTTCTTGTCACCGCAAAGAACAAGTATCACCAAAGTTCAATATTATAAGGTCGAAATTCTTTGCCAAAGTTCAATATTATAAGGTCAGAGTTCAACACTGCATTGGTAAACTAACTTCTCTGACAAGACTTACTCATCTTCTCAACCGTCTACATTTGTATGAATGTGTCTGAAACTTTACTCAGCCCTCTACGTTTTTTCTATTTATAGTGGAATGCGAGCTCTCTTAGCATCACCTATGCAAACAGAACCTGGAAACAAAACCATATGCAAACTCTTGCCAACTGATGTAGACGAAACCGCAGAAAAAAAACCCTAGCCTTCGTAGAGATCAAATACTTCGCATCAAAATATTGCCAATTGATGTAGCCGAAGCCACAAAAAAAACCCTAGCCTTCACATAGATCAAATACTTCGCATCGAAATAACCTCCACAGAGACTTCATTTCTTGAAGAAGACAACCAATGATAACACGAATTTTCCGTTCCAGGTCAACTCTCGTTGTGTTTTGGGTTTCATTCTTAGGATTCAGAAAACACGGTGAAGAAACAAATCAATTTTTTTTGTGCACCAGAAGCAGAATTCGCTCACGGCAAGGAGATCAATTTTCTTGAGGAAACATTTGAGGTTTGCTAGACAATCCGAATCTTGAATCTGGTGCAAACTGTATGAAAATGGACTGTGATGTGAGCCAATTTTAGGACTAGTTTGAAAGCTATCAAGACTTACGCCTCTGCTCAGCCGTTTGCATTTGTAGAAACATGTCTAAAACTGCACTCAACCCTTTGCGTTTTTTTAAGTGGAATGCAAGCTCTCTTGGCATCCCATATGGAAACATAACCAGATGCGAACTTAGATGCCAATCTTGTTCTTCATCTTGTCTTGACGATGAAGCACACTGATGATTCGAAATGCGTCAACAAAAGTCGGATGATGTGATTTTTATTGAAAAGTTTCTTACTTTTCAAGATAAAAACCATTCAAACAAACTATAATCATAAAAATTAACATAAAATAATAAAATAGTGGTGACAATTTCAAAAAATTAATTTACAACTATAATAATTAATATATATATATTTTTATAATAATTAATAATAATAATAATAATAAATATATATATATATATATATATATATATTTTTTTTTTTCGGAAGAAGTCATATTGAAGATTTTGGTCGACTCGTTGGTTCGAAACGCGTCGACCAAAATCACAAAAAAAATTATTTTATATTAAAATATAGATCACAAAAACTTGAATTCGAATAACTATAATAATTATCGATAAAAATATATATTTTAATTAAAAAAATAAAAATAATATTTGACCACAAAAATAAAACAAACTTTAATCCAATGAAAAATTATATTAAAAACTTATATTATATTGAAAAAACTAAAATAAACATTTACTTATAAATAAATAAAACTCTAATCTAAATCATTTTACAATATAATAATAATTTATTTATTTTAATTATTTTCATTAAATTTTATTCAATAAAATATTTTTAATATAATAATTTTATCAAATATCCTCCAAACTTATAACTTTATTATATTATAATATATTATTATATTATAATTAAAATAAAATAATAAGTTTATATCCACATAACTAACTATACTCTAATTAATGAACTATAGTAGAAGGTTCTAAAAATTGGTTCGAAGAAATTATTCTATGTGATTTTTCCGAAAAATATTTTTTAATCAAATTTTATGTTAAATTATAAATATCCCCATCTCTTCATAAATAATGAGTGTTATAATCATTGACACTCAACTCGAAATACTAAAAAAAACCTTTAACAAACATTGACTCTACTTCTTCACAGACACGTAGTGCCAAATTCGAAGACGAGAACTCTAAGTTTCTAACATGTAATATTTAGATACAGTTTTAAACCATAGACAAAAACTTCAAACACTTTTGATAAACATTGACTTCACCTCTTCATAATTAGAATGATGAAAACCCTAACCTGCAACCTTGGAATGCTTTGAGACATTTATTTAGGAAAAGCTCATATTAGAAGCAGAAAATTAGGGGTTATGTGCGTGACAACTTGTTTGAAGGGAATCCAAGTGACAAAAAAGGCGCTTTAGGACGATCATGGGCATGTGGCATAACAGATTTTTTGAAGTAGAGTCAAAGGTTTTGAAAAACGAAATCCTTCAATCGGACTTTACGTCCCATAAATACTGTCAAAGACAACAATCACCATTTAAACCCCACCTAACCTAGCCATTCAAATTAACAACCCAGCCCCCCTGTTGGTTTCAATGAAAAATAGTTTGGACTCTACAAGTACAACAAGAAATTGATGAAAATGGCTACCAGCTCGTTGATGTCCCTTCACATGTGCAAATCAAATTTAAACACCAACTTTGCCATATTCAATTCGGACGTTACAGGCTATAGACGAACATTCGATTCAGGGAGGAGGTGTCCTCAATTGCACAAATTCTTTACAATCAACTGTAAACTGAAACATAGACATGCAAGAGGAGCATTGGGATCCGGCGACCACAACACACAAAACTACAACGCTCAAGCTTTCGGATTGCAGCGGATTTCTCAAAATGAAAATGGTGACTTGGAATTCACTGTCAGAGATTCCAACACTCTCCCTAGTAAGTCTTTCATTGCCTTTGAATAGCCACACATGAATTATTATTATTTTTTTCAATTCTGGAAACCAATATGATTCATTTATTTTAAATAAATAAAATGCCAGAGCCCAACATATTTGTTTCAGTTTAATTCAGTTTGAATTAGCAAAGGAGCCTTGGTTTGCTGGTGAAGTTAGGGAGGATTAAGGCGTCCACTAGGGTTTCATTCTGGTTATAGTTCCCTCTTCCTTATCTGAATGACAGTGAAAAGATGAAATGACGTGCAAGTCTGGGTGGATTTGGCAGAATACATAACCTATTCGAATCCATATAAAAAAGGATGAAGCAAGGGGCTATTCCCGGCCGATCTTGGCAGAAAAGTAACTGTTGCCTGGGTGACTATGGCAGAACAGATTGCTTTGCCACCCAAGCCTAAAGGAACTCCCTGTTATGGAGTGTAAAATCATATTTTAGCAGCGGTGAGGCTGTAATGAGTATAATCCACTTTATCTATAAAACCATTTTTAAGCCCTTTTGTTTAGGCGATTGGGGTTTGTTCCTTGCATGCGAGCTTTTTTTACAGTTCTGTGTCTAAGTTGGACCTGTACTATTTGTGCATGAGTGGATCCCATATAGTTCGTTCTTGACGGCTTGACGGAATTTATCTGCAAGTGTTCTATATATTTTTATGTCTACCGTGGTCTTTTTTTTGTCCCAAGGACCTTGCAGGGAAAGTCCTGGCGCTTCCCCGCATTCTTGAATGATACCTGGTGCAAACCTGTTCACGCTGATTATGGTGCATATACTCATTACCACCTAGCTTATTAAGGCAGGTTTTGTGCCTTCTGTCCTGTTTTGATCATCACTATTCCTGCCACCTTGTGTCCAACCAATAGAATAGCGATGATCTGAACAGGACAGAAGGTCAAAACCTACTTGGAAAAGGAAAATATTTTATATTATCCATTCCTGAGGTGAGAAGACATACAGATTTACAAAATTGTTGAGGCCTCTGTACGGTTGGAGTCACGAATATCCTATCATTATAAAATAACTTCTTCATGGCTTTCGTCAACAAACATAAACATTCAGAATCTTAATTAGTTATTGCAAAAACTTTTGACCTCAAAATGCCATACTCTAATGGACACCAACTGATAGTTGCTTCGATAAATCCATATTTAAGGAGACCATATAGTAACATACCATAACATGAAGATCAGCGGATATCCAAAACCATGTAAATGAAATAATGCACCTGATCCAGTCGCTGGTGGAGTGGCGTTCTTCTCAATAATGCACCTGATAAATATTGAATGACTTGTACATGATTTTCTCAAGCAACGTGTCCAGTTTTGTATCCAATCACCTGTCCACTTCCTCAATCATGTCACAGCTGTCCTCTGCACTCTTTCAACAGTAAGTAACTACCAAATCTAAGTCCTGAATTTGATGCTTACATATTCCTTTTCTTCTGTTAGCTCCTTCTGTTGTCTTCATTCCATTTCTCCTTCTCCTCCAAACGAAGTATCAATTTCAAAGCCCTGAGTTTGATGCACACATACTCATTTTCTTCTGTTAGCATCTCCAGGTTTTCTTCATTTCATTTCTCCTTTTCCTCCAAACAAACTTTGCAATCCAGAAGAGACTGTTAGACCTCTTGCTTCATGGCCATGGCTACTGCATAAATACTATCACAGGGCTAAGATTGTTTGTGGTCTTCAACACTCAGATTCCCTTCCTCTCGAACTAGTGCTTTCCAAGCTTTCCGAATTTGCCACTAGAAAACTTTTCTCTTTTTGCTGATCTTGCTAGGCTTCCCCGTGAAACCTTGTTTTCTGCACTAGAGTCAAGGTGGAGGACCCTCTTTCCACACCCTCACCTCTTCCTTTGCTCGCTCTTCTGGGAATCCCCTGACATTGCCACAGACTCAAAAGAATCACAATCTCAGAAGTTCAGGACAAAACAAAATCTTTCTGTGCTGCCACTCCTTTTTATTCTACTGCAGAATTCTTTAAATTGCAACAATTCTTCATGGCTATATGATCAAGGATTTGTAGATGGAGACAACAAGACCTCTCCAGGTCCGCTCTGCCACAGGGATGGGAAGGAAATAAATTTGGTATCCTGCAAATCTTTCACTACCCTCTGAATTAATTGTAGAACATTTGGAATTCTGACTTTTAATACAATTCTGAAATTTAAACTCACATTGGAGGTTTCCTAGATCCAATTCTACGAAAATTAAGTCTTAGGGCTGACCTGAGGTATAACTGCAGCAAATTGTTGACAGTATTTCTATTCACTTCAACTCCAATCCATTAGGCAATTTAAGAGTAAGGATACCAAACATATGGCAACAATTTTTAGCCTTGGGGCACACTTTCCGAACATAAAATTGGATCTGGAATCACTGCAATTAATGCAGATTTACATCAGTAAATCTGCCCTATTATCTTTTTTATTAATGTTTAATCACTTAACAATTTCAACCTTCATTTATGTCAAACCAACATGGCAAACTAGCGCTGGAAATTACCAAACCAAGAAGATAATGAATACTGAAAATCAAATCTGCAATTGAGACAATTTTGGATGGCTGGAAATTTCATATATATGTATAAATATGAAGCATATGTACATACATGATACCATAGCCTCATCACAAGGTTAGTACAATTCTCTAGCTCTCCAAAACTCTAACTGGAAAACAATGAAAAACCCTGGCTCTACTAGAGGTCATCCACAAACTAGTATTAGACTATCAAGACTCTTGTCGTCAAGCAAGATATCTCGTCTTTCCTCTTCAACAATACCACCCAAGGTTTAATCATAAAATTGTAATCTTCAAGGGATGATCCCTAACCTTAGTATTCAAGATGTTCTAAGTGCTCCAAGAAACCATAGCACCTCCAATACAAGAGAGAGAATGTACAAAGAGAAAAACCCAAGAGAGAGAGAGATCAAAGCACTCTTTTCACCATATCCTTCCTAGGGTTTTCTCATGAAACTCTAGTGCTCCATCTCTAAATAGAAGTTGAACAATAATGAGTGAGTGAAGGATGTGCAAAAATGTAAGTAGGTTCAGTCTTCATAATGTCTAATGTACTCATGATTTTATGTATTTTGATGTAAAGAGAAAAAGAAAAGAAATATTATTATTATTATTTTGCAGAACGAGTTTCATGCTCAAGGTTATTTTTATTTGTTGGTCTAAGCACCAATTGAGTGCTACTAGGTTTTTTTCATTAAGTCAAGAAGACAAAGAAGTCATTGTCATATGAAAAGGCCCTATTAAGTATCATGTAAAAGAAATTATTTGAGTCATAAGTTGAGTCAAAGTCACCCTCCAAGACAAGTCGACCTGCAAATGACAAGTCGGCTTACAAGTTGTGAGAAGTCGGCCTATTAGGGCTCTCAAGAAGCTTATAAATAAGAGGCATTTGACCTCATTTGAGAAGCATCAATCAAGCTCGGTTAAAGGAAGAAAAGAAGACTATAATAGCTAGCGAAAAGAGGGAAACAAAAGGAGAAGCAAAATCAAGGTTTTGGAATTGTTTTTGGGGTTGCCATCCTCCACACGTGCGAAGAAGTTAGGGCATCACTGCTACTGCAACAAGACTGAATTGCAGTCACTTCAAGGAGCTGAGTTAAGTGTCAAGAAGCATCAAGTTTTCAAGCTGAGTAGTCAAGGAAGAGAAGTCTATTAAAGTGAAGAAGTTAGAAGGCAAAATTCACCATCAATTCTTTCACGTGTGCCAGCTAGGGTTTTTGCAGTAGAGGCTGAAAATTGCAGTCTGTTAAATTTGGACAACTAGGTCCAAACTCCATGTTCTGATGATCAGATTAAGAGGCTAATATTTTTATTGGATTCCTCTTTCTGAGAGGTGTAAAATCCATATAAAAATAGTCTTAATCCGATGAGCAGAACTTATATTTTGAAATTATTATTCTTAATAAATTATATGTGCAAGGTCGGCCAGTTTTGTAATGTAGGCTCACATGCCCAACAGATGTGTCACACACCCTCATTGATGGATATAAATACAGGAAAAGTTGGAGAGAAT